>JASPKZ010007164.1:232500-272500 GCA_030220185.1 Diploptera punctata
ATATGTCGTAGCCTGGATATTCTCATACTTCTCCGTAATCCAACTATTTCAGGCGCCAAGATTATTTTCTGAATCCTTTCATTTATTGTCCAGCTTTCTGATCCATATGCAAGTTTACATTCTATTATTGTCAGTATAATCACCTTTTTTTCTGGTCAAATTTCTATTCCATAAAATACCATTCAGGGATCTAATCGCCTTTCTTGCACAATTTATTCTGTTAATAATAACTTTTTAGAATTACCAGATTTATCTATTACAGAACCAACATATTTAAATCCTTCAACACATTTAAATACCATATTATTTATTTGTAGCTCTTCTGAATTTCCTCCGATTACCATATATATTCTGTTTTAATATAATTTATCTTCAGTCCTACCTCAAATGCATCTACAAACTTTCTAAACATATAATCTGTATCTTCTTTATCTTGTCCTGTTATAATCTGATCGTCAGCGAATAATAAATTGTGCAGTAAGTAAGGAACCAGATAAACCGCTATGCAGTCCACGGCTTCCATCACAAAGTGTGTGTAAATGTCTCTTACCATCAAATCGAAGACAGTTGCAGTTGTAAACTATGCAGACTGAAGTGTACAAGATATTATCTGCAATTGTGTACTAAAGTGATGTCATTAGCGCAATATGGCAATTAATTAATTTTGCACTATTGTGCGCATTTATATTATTATTATTATTATTATTATTATTATTATTATTATTATTATTATTATTATTATTATAATTATAATATCTGCTTCCTTTAAAATGTTATTTTTGTTATACAGTATTACAGAACATAAGCACTAGGTAAGATGGGCAATAATATATCAAAATATCCATTTTTTTAAATATCTTCACTATTTCAAAACTTGACCTTACGACCTTTCACAGTAGCCTCTGCCCGCTCCTCGAACTCCCACCCTCAAAGTATTAGGGGTTGTCGCACACTTTACACTTTTAAGTCACGCTTATACAATTGTTTGTCGTAAAATAATTAATTTTTCTCCAGAACTAAATTTATTCTGTGTAATTAATAGCATATTTTATCTTTTTTATATCTTGTACATTTTATATTTCGTTCGTTAAATCTAGATAAATCAAAATATATTGCAAATAATAATTGCATTATAAATATACGATGTAATAATTTTGTTTGTGTCCACCGCTGTGGTCTCGGGGTAGCGTGCTGCCTTGTCACGCTGCGGGCCAGGGTTCGATCCCCAGTCGGGACAGTTTTCCTGGGTGAGGTTTTTATCGGAGTTTTCCTCACCTATAAGACAAATGTCAGGAAAACTTTAAGGCCCAAACGGTCCCCGAAATCATATGGCCATCGCAATCATCATCATCCATATTCATCTTAGGTTGAGCTTAGGATTAGGGACTCTCCTGGCGCACCATTATCATCATCATCACCCATCATATCATCGGGGCAACGTAACCCCGTCTTCCGGCGCCCCAACCTCAGAAGTAGGTTACAAGTACGCCATGCCAGGAGAGAAACCAGGAATGTCGAAAGACAAACCTGGGGCATTTGAGAAAAAAATAATAACTTTGTTTGTTGTAATTTAGTGTAAGAGTATTTTCTGTATTTTTTTAACCTGGTGTTGAGTGGTAGACAAGGCCATTAGGCCTTAATTCTGTCAAGTTAAAATAAATGGTGTATACAGGGAGTCTGAATTAGAATTCGCTCACCTGATTAAAGCTAAAGGGCAAAATGTTCAGGAGAACAAACACAAAACTTTCAAAAATAGACGCAACATTTAAGAATTACTCTTTTATGATATATGCTACAGTGAGTGTAAATATTGATCGCCAAGTAGGTAATGTGAATAATGCTCTCTCAATTTATTAGTTTGAACTAACCGATGTTTAAAACTAACTATTCAAAATTTAAAATTAACCGATATAATACATAAGTAGTTATTGTTAATTTTTGTGGGTTAGCTTCTTTAAATTTAATACTGTGTGGTTGATTTGTCGAAACTAAAAACAGCTGCGTTATTTACATTATCCTTAATTATTTTTCTTTAATTGGCAAAGTACTTCCTTCAGCCCATTCTTTCATAGTCACCATTTTATTTTAGAAAATTTCGAACAATTGAATCAGTTTAGATATTTCTATTACTGATTAGCACATATTATTCAATTGAACAATCGTTTTATGTTTTTCTTTTGTTATTTATATTCTTATCGGATCATATTCGGATTCGGATAATTTCAAGTCATTCTTATCTTGTTTCTTTATGTTCGGAGTAATTTAACAGTTTTGTATATTATGCACAACGAAGTCCACCACTGTTGCCTCGAGGTAGCGTACTGCCTTTTCACGCAGCGGGCCCGGGTTCGATCCTCGGCCGGGACAGTTTTTCTGGGTGAGGTTTTTATTGGATTTTTAAACTATAACGCCCAAACGGTCCCCAAAATTGTATGGCCATTGCAATCATCATCATTCATATTCATCTTAGATTAATACATCATATCATCGGGGCAACGTAACCCCGCCTTCCAGGCGCCAAGCTCAGAAGTGGGTTAAAATTACACCATTGCCAGGAGAGAACACCAGAAATGTCTAAAAGGACAAAAACTGGTGGCATTAAAACATATATATTATGCACAACTGTACTGCACAAACTGTACTGGTTACACCGCTGGCAGGTAATGTGTCTTGTAAAGTCTTCATAAGATAAGAGGGAGAGCATTGTACATTGAATTATTACACGTAGAATAATGGCTAGAATTTTATATTTTTTATGGCAATGTAACTATTTTTGTAAATTGATGTTAAAGGTACCGTGACACATATGAAAAATATATTTTATACTAGTTATATGTATATATTGACAATAATTTCGACTTATTAAAAAAATGTTTAACTGTAGGCTTACGTACATTTTCTACGCTCACTGTATATATATTTTCATGTATATGTGACTATTTAAAGTATTATCAACAAAGGACTGTATAATATGTAAAAATTTTAACTATTATAAAAATACCACAGATTAGAAAATATTTCAATTCTAAAAAAATGTAATTTTTGTGTACATTAGCATCGAATTGACCATAATTCTCTCATTTAAGATGCTACATACCTCGACTCCCAATTATTTATCATCTCGATTCCAGTAGTATCTATCCTCCAACCATAACTTAAACACAAGGTCACAACACAGTCTCTTGCTTAATATACCGCAAACACAGGACAATACATCACTCCATGTCATGTACTATTTTCACTTCTCGCAACTGGAATTCCGTACCACAAGAAATAAGGACATTGGCATTTTTTTAAAGAAATCTAAATTTATATTTGCTCTAACCTCGACTTCATCATTACCCAGTGTAAGATACATATACTTATTTATTGGTATTTCTCGTATAATTTATCATATTTATACTATTATTTTATTATTATCGTAAGTATTATTATTGTTCTTATAAAATGTTGTTTGCATATGAAATTTGCATTGCAACATTTAATATATTTTTAACTCTTTATAATTAATATAGTGTATAACTATATTGTCAAATATTTATTTGTACTTGTGCTGGTTGAGTGGAATACAATGCCTTATAGCCTTAACTCTGACAAAATAAATAAAAAAATATTATTATTATTATTATTATTATTAATATTATTATTATTATGTAATTATTCAAATGAGGTAAGAACATTTAAGGTAGACATATTTTTAGTTTTTATGAATTATACCTGCCTACAATATTTATTTACGATGCTGGCAATGTTCGTCCCTCTTAGACATTCTGCGAAAACAACAGGAATTGTGAAACTAAGTAAGCAAATTTAGACAATTAAGAAACGTATTAATTTAACTTTCAGTTTCGTTATTTGTGGTTTACAATAGTATATTTTTGTTGATTATTTTGTCAAATAAAAAATGAAGTATTATTCCATTGAGAATAAATATTTATTTTTAAGCTATTTTTATATACACCTACACCCTGTGTATTTTAGAATAACAACTGCCAGTAAAGTAGTATTACGCATTACAGAAACTCTTGACTTCCTAACTCCTTTCAAAATATGTTAAACTGAAAATATATAAACTATTATTCCATCAGTTATATTATATGGGTGCCAAACATGGACTCTTACTTTAAGGGAGGAAAGGAGATTACGAGTATTTGAGAATAAAGTTCTTAAGAAGGTTTTTGGACCAAAAGGAGATGAACAGACAGGTAATAATAATAATAATAATAATAATAATAATAATAATAATAATAATAATAATAATAATACTTTATTTATTCTGGCAGAGTTAAGGCCATAAGGCCCTCTCTTCCACTCAACCAGCACAAATACAAATAAATATTCGACAAATATAGATATACACTATACTAATTATAAACAGTTAAAGATACAATAAATGTAGCAATGTAAATGTCATGTACAAACAACATTTTATAGGGTAATAACAATAATGATACGATAATAATAATAATAATAATAATAATAATAATAATAATAATAATAATATAAATATGATACATTATACGGGAAACACCAATTAATATATATATATATATATATATATCTTACACTGGATAATAATGAAGTCGAGTTTAGAGCAAATATAAATTTAGATTTCTTTTAAAAGATGTCAATGTCCGGCAGCCCCTTATTTCTTGTGGTAGGGAATTCCAGTTGCGAGAAGTGGAGATGGTATATGACATGGAGTGATGTGATGTCCTATGTTGCGGTATATTAAGTAAGAGACTATGTTGTGATCTTGTGTTTAAGTTATGGTTTGAGGATAGATACTGGAAACGGGATGATAAATAATTGGGAATCGAGGTATGTAGGATCTTAAATAGGAGAATTAGACAGTGCGATTTTCTTCTCTCTTTTAGATGTAGCCATGACAATTCGTGGAATAATGGAGAAATGTGATCGTATTTTCGAACATTAAATATGAATCTGATACACATATTATGGACACGCTGCAGTTTGTCCGACAATCCGTCACTTTATGTCAGTTAGTAGAACGTCACAGTAGTCAAAATGCGGCATCACTAAAGTTTGGATTAAAATTCTTTTAAGAGTTGTAGGAAGAAAATGTTTAAGTCGCTTTAGGGAATGCATTATGGAGAAGATCCTTTTAGATGTTTGTTTTACTTGCTCATGCCATTTTAAATTAGAATCTAAGTAAAATCCCAAGTTTTTAACGACGTCGGTATAAGGAATTTGTTCATTATCTAATATGACAGCCGGCATATTGCCATTGTTTATGAGGTGTAATAGCCTTGGATGTCCGATAATTATTGCTTGCGTTTTGTTTACATTTAGTTTCAGCCCATATTGTCTGGACCATAAAGATATATGCCTGAGGTCAGTGTTTACTTTGTCAATATATTCATTAATTTCGTCAGGCCTAAAGTGTGTGTAAATCTGTAGGCCGTCGGCGTAAAGATGATGCTTGCAGTTTTGTAGTTTCTTGGTCACGTCATTAATATAAATCGAGAGAAGAGAAGAGGAGCGAGGACGCCGCCTTGAGGTACCCCTTTCCTCACCAAGCGCCAGGAAGAAATGCGATTATTAACAGAAACTGATTGCTGACGATTAGTGAGGTAAGATGCAAACCAATCAAGGCAGTTTTCCTGACAGATGTAGTGTCTTTAGTCTCGCTAGCATTAAGTCTATATCTACTGTGTCAAAGGCTTTGCTGTAGTCGAGTAGGACTATTGCGGTGAGTTTGCTTTTGTCCATTGAGTCTCTTATGTCCTCTACAATGTCAAGTAGTGCAGTACTTGTGTGATGTCCTGTTCTAAAACCAGACTGATGTTCATCAAGTAAGTCGTGTGTGGTGAGGTAGTCTGTTAACTGCGAGTGTATTATGTGTTCCAGTGCTTTAGATAAACAGGGAAGAATACTAATTGGTCTATAATCATCGAGTGTTGTGGGAGTGTTTTGATTTCGGTGTAGGACGAACTAGAGCCATTTTCCAGAGTCTGGGATAAGTCCCGGTCATTATAGAGGCATTAAAAATGTGGGTTATTGTTGGGAGAATAATGTCTATTATTTTTTGCAGGAGAGTTATTGTTATATTGTCTATTCCTTGTGCTTTAGATTTAATACGTAATACTGCTCTTTTGGCGTTATCAGGTGAGATATAGGAAAAAAAGAATTTGTCTCGGGTATGTTGGGAATATGACATTAGTTCATCTATTGTCTGTCGTTTGTGTTGTGAGGTGTTGTCAGAAGGGAGGCGGGTAAAATGGTCATTCAACTCATCTAGTGGTAGGTCAGCTGTTTCTACCTGTAGTTTATTTTGACAGAGGCCTATTGATTTTAAATTTTTCCACATGTCAGCTGAGTTGGACATAGATTGTATAATAATAGTATGGGCATATCTTAGTTTTGCATTCCTTATAGTCTGGTTGACTTTATTCCTCAGATGTTTGTATGTCTGTAAGTCTGTCAGTTCTTTGTTCCTCCTGTATTTCCTGAATGCTACGTCTCTCTCAGTCATAAGCAAGCGGATATTATCAGACATCCAGGGTGCAGGTGGTCTGTTTATACGTCTAGTCTTGATAGGTGCGTGTTTGTCATACAATTGTAAAATCATGTCATTAAAATTTTCAAGACTGCATAACAATGAATTACATGGTCCTTATAGGAAGACATATAATGAGAACAGTTAAGTCTCGTAGACTGAAATGGGCAGGACATGTGGCACGAATGGGGAGTGAAAGACATGCATGGAAGCTTCATGTAGGAAAACCAGAGGGAAATCGCCCAGTTGTTAGACCAAGAATGAAGTGAGAGAATAACATTAACTATGATTTGAGGGAAGTAGATTATACAGGGGATGATGGGAAAACATTGGCTCAGGATAGGAATGTATGAAGAGCTTATGTCCGCGCGGCCATAAACCTACGGGTTTGATAGTTCCAGTGAGTTAGTTAATTAGTTAGTAAAGTAGTTGTGTGTTGTAAGCCCATATTTCCCTTATCAGAGATTTAGGCGCTCTCCCCCTACAGGGAAGAATTTGAATCATACTAATTTAGTTACACTTGTTTTCGTATAGATGTCATTTGAGGGTCCGTGGTCAGCGTTCCTCCTCATACTGACATCTAGGAAACCAAGGTAGTACTAGGACAGGAAAATTCGGTAAATTTTGCTTAGAGGCCTTTTCATGCAGGCTTAAGGAAGTACCTACGAATATACTCAATATGTCTCTCGTGGAGACATGGATGCTCTCTAGCGGGGATTACTTAAGCAGGCTAATTTATTTACTCTCATTTATCTGCATATAACAACGAGTTGCATGTGTTTAACACACCACCTCTATGATATATCTACTAGCGGACTGGATGAATAAAGATCAGTTAAATTTTGCACAGAGGCACTTTTATTCAGGCTTGAGGTTCTTTTATGATCCTAAAATACTTGAAACTCGGGAATCACGTCTCAAAGCCCCATCTGGAGGACTTTACACTTGGATTTTCCCATCCTACAAAGCCATCGTCCGGCCGGGCTTGAACTGCGACCCTCAGGACTTGAGGCAATGAACATAACCACTAAACCACCGCGGCGATATTTACTAAAATATAATTTCAATAGTCCCGCGCCATAGCCGAGCGGTGAAGGTAGGAAGCCTTGGCGTAGAGCTACGGGACTTGCGCTGGTTCGAGTCTCCATGGGGGAAGAAATTTTCTCATGGTATTTCGGCCAGTATGGGACCGGTGTCCACCCAGCATCGTGAGGCAATTGGGTAGCTACAATAAGTAGTGGCTCCAGGTTGAGGAACCAGCTATAACGGCTGGGGGACTCGACATGATAACCACATGTCACCCCTACACTGGCTGTTGATCATCTACCTCTATGATTGACACATGTGAATGTGAAGGGCCAGCAGCCGGCTGGTAAAAGGGCAACCACTGAAAAGTGGAAAGACCCTCAATCGGAATAAATTCAATAAAATATCAAGGACCAAAAATCTCCAGCTGTATGTTACAACTTTCTTCTGGATGGTTAATCAATTAATGATTACACCTAATTTTTGTTGCTCTCTAATAATAGAAACGTTCCCAAAGCTTTAGTGTTAAAATTACTCTTTAGAAATTGCTAGCTGTGAAACTGCACAAATTTAAATAATTAACATTCGTCAGATTTTGTTTCTCACATCCTCTCGGGAAAGGTAGAGAGAAAAGAGAAAATAAAAATAAATTGGATCTAAGAAAGCACTATTTCACTTAAATAATAATGAAGAAACATTTCTTGGACGAAGGGGGAAGGATTCCCGTTCGGTTGGAGAACCTCTTTAGTTGGAGTTGTAATCAGGAGATTGGGATGTAATGGAAATAAGGTCTGCCAGACGGTTCTAGATGAGTTTGAGATGCAATTTGTTTGTCTTTACGTTGAACTTTTGACCCTCAAGTTTCTGTCTATATATCTGTTACAGAAGCTTGTCAACCTGTTCAACTCGTGACAGTGATTTATATATGGCGGTTAGGGAGTTCTGCTAAACCACCCTCAACCCCCATGGGAGACGAAACTCAGGCGGTAGGAAGGTTGAGATGAGAGAAAGCGAGCATGGAACCACTGGCTTTTGATAGTGTGTATACAGCTACATTCTCTTCTGTCTTTAGCATATAGGGTGTTGCTAAACGTTCCTAACATTATATAAATAATAACTAACTTGCACTATCGAGAAGATGCACAACTCAATGGTATTAATAACCTGTTGGTAAAAGCTGGCGATGTAGAATTATCGACCGATAATGAGAAAATAATAAAAACCAACACATATATTACATTAAGTAACACACAGAAATTTAATGAAATATCGATAAAACTAAATATATGGCCACAAGTAGAAAGCATTTTTTGTATCTTTTTACAAACTTGGTTGGGTGGTAGACAAGGCCTTAAAGGCTTAACTGTACCAGGTAAAATATAGCTATTACTACTACTACTACTACTACTGCTATTATTATTATTATTATTATTATTATTATTATTATTATTATTATTATTATAAATAAATGTATGAGATTGAACACAGAAGGCTAAAATGGTATGGACACGTAAGAAGATTGCAGGATGGAAGACTGCCAAAGGCCGTCTATGCACGGAAAATTGAAAGAAGGATCAGAAAAGGAAGACCAAAAACAACCTGGAAGAAGACATTCAAAATTCAATGAGGAAATTTGGAGTAACAGATGAAGACACAAAGGAAGAGAACGATGGAGAACTTTAATTAAGGGAAATTTGTGAATGTTTGTTGCAAACTGATAGTCTGAAAGTCCGTAGTCATTTATATTTTTTTTTTAATTCATGTTAATTACTAAGATTGGTTGGAGAAAATCCTGAATGGTGAGGAAATTTCTCAAAATGAATGAATTTATATTATTATTACTATATTATTATTATTATTATTAGTATTATTATTATTATTATTATATTATTATTATTATTATATAATTATATTATTTATTATATTATTATATTATTAATATTATTATTATTATTATATATTATTATTATTTATTATTATTATATTATTATTATATATTATTATTATATTATGATTATATATTACTATTATATTATTAGTCATTATTATTATTATTATTATTATTATTATTATTATTATATACGTTCATCGAATATAAATAAGAATCTTCTCAACCTAATAGGGATACATGAATGGGAAGAATATTACAAAAAACTTTTAGTAGAGGACCAAAAAGAATTTTTGGGAGAAAATGACGATTTATCAGAGGTGGAAACAGGAAACATAATCGATATTGATATAAATACTGTAAAAAAGGAAATTATGAGAATGAAAAATGGTAGTAACGCCAGCCCAGGAAATATTGCTATAAAATTGATTAAAAGTGGCAGTCAGAAGTTATTGGAAATGACCACTGTACTGTTTAATAAATTAATAAATAGCGAAGAAATGCCAGAAGAGTGGAAAGCCGCTATTATAACATCGATACATAAGAAGGGAGACAAGAGAAAGTGTGAAAATTATAGAGGCATATCAGTAACGAGTAAATTAAGTAGAATATATGGACGGATACTAAGTAAAATGGTTGATATAGAATACCAGTATAAAGAAATGGAAGAACAATCTGGTTTTAGAAGTGGTAGATCATGTTCAGATAATATATTTTGCATAACACAAATGATAGAAAAAGAAAAGAGCTACTAACAGAGATTTACATTTGCTTTTCGTCGATTTAACCAAAGGACATGATAGTATTCCCCAAAAATGTTATGGGAAACTTTAGACGATTCTAACATTACCAAAAAATTAGTAGAAGCTATAAAAGCATTATACAAAGGATCTATTTCGAAAATAAAAGTTGGAAATCATATAACAAAGGGATTTACTGTTACAAAAGGTTTAAGGCAAGGTTGCAGTTTATCTTCAACTCTATTTAAAATTTATCTCGAAAGAGTACTAAGAGACTGGAGGAAAAAAATGTCAAAACATGGGCATACCTATCCAAAATACACATGTATATTCATTAAATTTTGCAGATGACCAGGTATTAATAGCACAGGACCACGATGACATAGAATATATGGCTAAAAAACTAAAATTAGAATATGAAAAATGGGGACATTATATAAACATTGAGAAAACTAAATACCTGTGTACAGGAGAAGAAATGGAAAATATAAATTTCAATAATGGAGAAGAAGTAAAACCTAGTATTGAATGCACTTATTTAGGAACAAAGTTAGACCATTCAGGCGATAACGCAGTGGAAATTAAAAATATAATCGCACAAACAAAACAAGCAATAAATGCTTTAAACTCTGTTTGGTGGAGCAAAAATATTACAAAAAATAGAAAATTACAAATATATCAAACCATAATTCAGACCATTTTAACATATGGTGCTGAAGTTTGGCAAATTCCTACCAGGGAAATGAAAAGAATTTTAAGTACAGAAATGGATGTTTTAAGAAGATCAGCTGGAAAATCTAGAATGGATAGAATACGAAATAAAGAATTAAGGGAAATTATGGGTGTACAAGAGGAGCCTGACATCATAGACATTACAGAAAATATTGTAGTGGTATGGTCATGTCAATAGAATGCCAGAGCAAAGATTACCAAAAATTGTTATGGAATGGATCGCAATGGAAAGGAGGAAGAGAGGAAGGCCGAAGAAAACTTGGATAGAAGGGGTACAAGCAGCTATGAATATCAGAGGAATGGAGGAAGATCAATGGATGGACAGAGAGGAATGGCGCTTGGTTTCCGGAAGACGGCGGCTGCTCCATGATACCGGATGATGATGATTATTATTATTATTATTATTATTATTATTATTATTATTATTATTATTATTATTATTATTATTATTATTATCATTATCATTATTATTATCATCATCATAATCATTAGCATTATCATTATTATTATTATTATTATCATCATCATCATCATCATCACCATCACCATCACCATCATTATTGATGTCCAAACTCCTTTCAAAAAACGTTAAACTGAAAATATATAAAACTATTATTCTACCAGTTATATTATATGGATGCGAAACATGGACTCTTACTTTAAGGGAGGAATGGAGATTACGAGTATTTGAGAATAAAGTACTTAGGAATATTTTTGGACCAAAGAGAGATAAACAGGTGGATGGAGAAGACTACAAAACAATGAATTGCGTGGTCTTTATAGGAAGCCAGATATAATAAGAACAGTTAAGTCTCGTAGACTGCGATGGGCAGGACATGTTGCGCGTATGGGGAATGATAGAAGCGCATGGAAGCTTCTTGTAGGAGAGCCAGAGGGAAAACGCCCAGTTGGTAGACCAAGAATGAGATGGGAGAGTAACATTAACTATGATTTGAAGGAAGTAGATTATATAGGAAATGATTGGAAAACATTAGCTTAAGATAGGGATGTATGGAGAGCTTATGGCCTGTGCGGTCATGAACCTACGATAATGCCAGTCACTAATTATTATTATACTTACTTACTCACTGGCACTATCGAACCTGTAGGTTCATGGCCGCACGGACATACGCTCTCCATACATCCCTGTCCTGAGCTAATGCTTTCCAATCATTCCCTGTATAATCTACTTCCCTCAAATCATAGTTAATGTTATTTTCCCACCTCATTCTTGGTCTACCAACTGGGCGTCTTCCCTCTGGCTTTCCTACAAGAAGCTTCCATGCAAGTCTTTCATTCCCCATACGTGCAACATGTCCTGCCCATCGCAGTCTACGAGACTTAACTGTTCTTATTATATCTGGCTTCCTATAAAGACCATGTAGTTCATTGTTATGTAGTCTTCTCCATTCACCTGTCTCTTCATCTCTCTTTGGTCCAAAAATTTTCCTAAGTACTTTATTCTCAATACTTGTAATCTCCTTTCCTCCCTTAAAGTAAGAGTCCAGGTTTCGCACCCATATAATATAACTGGTAGAATAATAGTTTTATATATTTTCAGTTTAACGTTTTTGAAAGGAGTTGGGACATCAAGAGTCTCTGCAATGCATAATAGCACGCATTTCCAGAATTGAGCCTATGTTTAATTTCTTTGTGGCATCTCATTCCTATTTGTGATTATTGTTCCTAGGTATTTGAATTCAGCATTTCCTCAAAATTTCCAATTATTATTATTATTATTATTATTATTATTATTATTATTATTATTATTAATATTATTGTGTAAATAGGTAGTTAATGGCAAATTAAGGATTTGAAGAACTGACTGAATTCAAATACCTAGAAGCAATAACTAGAAACAGGAAAGAGGTGTAAAAAATAAACATGGGAAACGCATGCCATTAAACTTTACACTGACTCTTGTTATCTCAAAAAAATACATATAACACAATTAAATTTTTACAAAATTATGGCGATGCCTGTATTAACGTATGCAAGTGAGATTTGTACTCATACCATTTCAGACAAAAGAAAAATAGAAACTGCAGAAATGAAGTTGTTACGTTCAGTAGCCGGTGTAACAATTTCGGACAGAAAAAGAAATGATAGAAAATACTTAAATATTTTTAATTTAATGACAAATAGAATTGACAATATGAGAAACGACTGGTATGAACATGTTAAAAAGTTTCCTACAGATATTATCTCTCAGCTCTTATTGAAGTACAAATCAATAGGACATAGAAGTGTTCTACGCCAATTTATTAGGTGGGAAGATTAATTAAATCCCACTTGATTTGAAAACAGATTAAAAGGGCTAATTTCACTGAGTAGAAGAAAAAGAAGAAGAGCTATTATTACAGTTATATAATATCGATGTGAAAAATAGGGCCTTTCTTTAATGGATGAGAAAAAATTACGAATATTCGAGAATAACATTTTAAGGAAAATATTTGGTACAAATAGAGTCGAGCAATGATTGGAGAGGACTATATTACCGTGTAACAGTGAGTTTCGTTTTTTTTTTATTTATTTGTCGTTTTCTTTCTTTACACTGTTTATCCACCTTGATTTACTTTTAACCTTCTTCCTGATTCACACATATAATCACAAGAACAGTACCCACACTCAGACCAATGGTGGATACTTAAAATCCGGAATCGAATCCGGGTCGCCGGATAGGGACTGCATCAACTACGTTACGGACAAATCTTCATGGGAAACCAAATCTAATAAAAACAGTTAAATCTCGTATAATGCGATGTGCACGTCATGTGACACCGAATAAGAATTAAATAGAGGCTTGGAAACGTGATGTAGGAAAATCAGAGCCTTATGGATAGGTAAATATTAGGCGGAAGAATTACATTAACCATAATTTAAGGAAGGTGAATTGTCTTCTTCTTCCTTCCAAGTATTAGGCCAAGGCCTGTTACGATCCTATAGAACATTTTCCCTCCCGCGTTTCGTAGGATGGCCCAGTGATCTTCGTTCTCTTGGTATATAATTATAAACAGCTTTGGGGATCCGATTTGAACTCATTCTTTCTAGATGGTGTTTCCAATTTTGTTGGTACTGTTTAATATATTCCAAAATTGGCGTGGTCTTCAATTCTTTTAAGATATCGGTGTTCCTTTTCCGATCCCATCTGGTGTAACCCGCTGTTCTGCGCATGAATCTCATTTCACAAGCCGTTATTCTGCTTTCATGTTGTCTTTTTAGTGCCCATGCTTCACTACCATAGGTCAACACTGGTCTAGCCAAAGTGTTATATAAACGTAATCTGCTGACCAGAGGCTATAAGATGGCAGCCCCATCACTGGTCTTGCCTTCCTTTGGCCAGCAACCAATCGAAGGGACTATTATTATGCTTTCAAGTCTTATACGAGAATTTCCCGGAAGGAAGGTGAATTGTACAGGGTTCTATTGGTTCGATAAAGGCAGTGAGTTAGTTAGTTAATGACCTGGGTTGTTAAATAGCGTCATTAGATGAAAGAGTAGGGTGCGTGTAGGCAAACAGTTTTCGGATACTTTTGAAATCCACAATGGGTTGAAGCAAGGATATGCACTATTTCCTCTACTATTTAATTTTGTAATAGAGAATGCCATCAAATCTTTAGAGGATGAAGAAGGCCTACAACTCAATGGTATTAATAAGCTGTTAGTTTATGCTGATGATGTAGTACTACTGACCGATAGCGAGGAGATACTAAAGGCCAACATGCACACACTACTGAGTAACACTAAGAAATTGGGACTGGAAGTAAATATCAATAAAACTAAATATATGGTCACACATAAAAATACATTATATAATGGAAATGGACAGCTAATGACAAATGAGGGAAATTTTGAGGAAGTGGCTGAATTCAAATACCTAGGAACAATAATCACAAACAGGAATGAGATGCACAAGGAAATTAAACATATGCTCAATTCTGTAAATGCATGTTATTATACATTACAGAGACTCTTGACTTCCCAACTCCTTTCAAAAAATGTTAATCTGAAAATATATAAAACTATTATTCTACCAGTTATATTATATGGATGCGAAACATGGACTCTTACTTTGAGGCAGGAAATGAGATTACGAGTATTTGAGAATAAAGTTCTTAGGAAAATTTTTGGACCAAAGAGATATTAACAGACAGGTGAATGGAGAAGACTGCATAACAGTGAATTACATGGTCTTTATAGGAAGCCAGATATAATGAGAACAGTTAAGTCTCGTAGACTGCGATGGGCAGGACATGTGGCACGAATGGGGAATGAAATACGTGCATGGAAGTTTCTTGTAGGAAAACTAGAGGAAAACGCCCAGTTGGTAGACCAAGAATGAGGTGGGAGAACAACATTAACCATAATTTGAGGGAAGTAGATTATACAGAGGATGATTAGGAAACATTGGCTCAGGATAGGGATGTATGGAGAGCTTATGTCCGCTCGCCCATGAACCTACGGGTTCGATAGTGTCAGTGAGTTAGTTAGTTAGATGAAATACTAACTACTGATGCTGCCTTCTAAAACATGCTGTACCTGGATGCTAAACAGCATTGATTTTAGCACTAAACTCCCTTTACAAGTGCGAACCTCGTCGTGAAACATAGTAATATATACACCCTTGCAGTTAAGTGAACTTACATGTACTGATTTCAACAAGTCACTTTCCGAAAATCTCTTGACTTGTCTTGAAGTTGATTTTGGAAAGGGGACAAACGTGTCTCGCTTGTTATGACTTAGTTACAAATACACTTGACTTTCTAATACATGACTCGTTTAAGATACACTAAATGACAATTTCAATTCTAAATCGAATGTCATTTGCATGAGAATCGCTTTATTGCATTCTCAAAGCGCAATATTTACTGTCTTTCAATATCTGATGTTTTAGATTCTATTTACTCATCACTTCATCCGAGATAGATTATAATATGACGTCTACTTTAGAGTAAAGAAAAGTATGCAAATTCAATTTATTCAGGCGTTTCATACTCTTATTCGGAAGTCCTCGATTTAAACCTCGGTTGTCACGAACTTGAGTTTTTATCCTCTTTTCCTGGAATTGTTGAGGCAAATACTGGGTTGGAATTTCATTACCAGGATGCATTTAATCATATAATACTGTGACAAAAAAAAACAAATTTTAATTATTTGGATTGTAATTTTACTATAAACACAAAAACTGAAGAGACGTAAATGTGAAACTGTCAAGATTTCAAATGATATGTGGAACTATACATAAAACATTAAAGAACAAAACAAGAAGATATACTTGGATAAAAGTTTTATAAAATATTGTCAGTTCCTGCATTACTTTATGGGAGTGAAACTTGAGCAATGACTAAAAAATTACAAAGTAGAATGCAAAGTGTAGAAATGAACTTCCTTAGAAGAACAAAAGGCTGCAAAAGAATAGATCGGTTAAAGAATGAAGATGTAAGAACAGATTTAAATATATATCCATTAAATTATAAAATCAAAAGATATAGAGAAAAATGGTTTAGACATGTAGAAAGAATGAACGTAACAAGATTACCAAAATCAGCATTTAACTACAAGCCAAGAGGTTCAAGGAATGTAGGAAGGTCAGTGAAAAGATGGACAGAACAACTGTGAGGCGGAACAGGCATTTTGCCTAGCCCAAGAAGTGAAGAAGAAGAAGAATAATAAGAATAAGAAGATAAAACTATGACTCCATTAATTATCAGTCTCTCAAATGACCGCCTTTTGAATCTCAAATCTAGCTTTATAAGGCAAAAATAATTCGGATTCGCGAATCAAGAGTCAAGTGTACAATTCGCAACTATCTATCCTGACGTGTTTTCACGAAACATTTATTTCCAGGTACGTCTATCCATCGTTATGTTGAAGGATCGGCTTCTCAAGCTTTCAATTCGAGACAGATCAAGACGGGCTTCCAGATAGTTCCGATTCCCGAATATAAATAGATGCGAGTCGCTTGATATGCAGTTGGGGCCGGGAAGTCGATCCGTAAAAGTAATTCGAAGAGCGACGAGGAAGAAAATATTGCAAAATTATCGAAAAATCTCGCCTTATAAGGCAAAAGGGATTCAGATTCGAGAATAATGAGTCAAGTATACAACATGAAGCTATCTATCCTAACGTGATTTCACGAAAGATTTCTTTCCAGGTGCGTCTATGCATCGGTGTAGAAGGATCCATCCATTAACGTTTTGTTTAGAGACAGATCAAAACGGCCTTCCAGATAGCCTAGTTCCGATCCTCGAATATAAAGGGGTACGAATCGGTTGACACGCAGAGGTGGCCAGCAAGTGGCCAGCAGGTGGCCAATAAGTGAAATATAAGATAAATTGTGTTTGTGAGATACTCAAAACTGAATAATCATATGTGCTTGTACAGTGAATCATTGTGAAAGAAATAAAGAAGTTTGAGGAATTCTTGTGTAAAATAGTGTGAAGTTAAATTAAAAAAAAAAAAACTTGTTCCCACGAAACCGCTACCAGATACAATATATACAATTATATATGTAGAAATATTATAATAGAAAGGGCATCTATTAAAGAAAACATCACAACGAAACCATTAATATCGTTTCGTCACTTGGTGAGAATGAGTGAAAATAGACTACTAACATTACATAGACCTATAGACCTATATAAGGATTTTCAGAAAGGAGAAAAAGAGGTAATAGAATTCTCAATGTTAATAATTTTAACACTATTAATATTTGGACGCAGCATAGTATTATTATTATTATTATTATTATTATTATTATTAATCCATCCATAGTAATTAGTCCCGAGAGCAGGTCTTTCACTGCAATCATAGCATTTTCATGCTATGCTTTGCAGCTTTACTAGGGAATTATAGGTGTGGTAGTTTCCCGTTGCTTTCCACACCGGTGAAGGATTATGATGATGGCCGGATGATTTTCGAGGTCCCTAAGCTTCCTGACATTTGTCTTACAGGTGAGGAAAAACCTCGAAAAAACTTCACCCGGGCCCGCTGCGTGACAATGCAGCACGCTACCTCGAGACCACAGCGGTGGACAATATAATAATAGTAATAATAATAGTAATAATAATAATAATATTAATAATAATAATAATATTAATAATAATAATATTAATAATAATAATATTAATAATAATAATATTAATAATAATAATATTAATAATAATAATATTAATAATAATAATATTAATAATAATAATATTAATAATAATAATAATAATAATAATAATAAATTTATTTTACCTAAAATACTTGTATATTACTCAACTACCACTGGACTACTTAGCGTCGGGCCAGTAACCTGTCCTAAGGAACTTCAAAACTACTTTCAAGTCTCAACATGAAAACATCCAAAAAGAATTGAAATATGACGACTCACAGCAAAGAAATATGGTTAAAAGAAACTTATAATAAGTAATCTTATAAATAAGTTAAATAAAATGGTCATGTAATAGGTCCATAATATAATCAAACTAATTAACTAACTCACTGGCAAAATCTAAATCGTAGGAACATCGCCACGCGGATATAAGCTCCTCCATATTGCGCTGTTCTGAGCTAAAATCATACCTTGTTTAATTTACATCCCTCAAATCAATCTTTCACTTCAATGTTGCCCTACTTACTGGGCGCTTTTCCTCTGGTTTTTCTACAAGGAGTTTCTATGCTCTCTTTTCTTTCTTCATTCGTGTCCTAGGCCTATGTCCTGCCCATAGCACTCTCAGAGACCTAACTGTTCTTATTGTATCTAGCTTCCCATAAAGATCACGTAGCTCACCGTTATCTGTTCGACTCCCTTTGATCCAAAATATTTCTAAGAACTTCATTCTCAAACGTTGGCAGTCTTTTTTCCCCCCTTAAAACAAGAATCCATTTTTCGCATCCTTATAATATAAATGGAAGAATAACAATTTTATATTTTTTTCGGTGTGATTATTTTGAGAGAAGTTGGGGCGACGAAAGTTCCTGAATTCAGCCACTTCTTCAAAATTCCCATCATTTGTCATTAATTGTCCATTTCCAGTACGTAATAAATTCCTATGTATGACCATATATATCATACATCTAAGTTTTTTTATGTTTACTTACAAACCCAATTTCTTAGTTTTACTTAATACAGAGCGCATGTTGGCCCTTAGTATCTCCTCGATGTCGTCTAATAGTCCTACCATACCTGCATAAATAAGGGAGTGACCAAAACAATTAATAATGACCGATATAACTGTTGAGACCTTAGGTGTATGTGTTGCTAAGCTGACTGATGTTTTAAACCCAAGTTTTATTCTTGCGTCTTTAGAATGTGAAAGGGGAAGCGAGAAGTGATGAACCGATATTAGTATCGAATCCATTTTTTTCTCGGTGTCAGAAAATTGGGGAAAGTCCCGATGATATCAAAGTCGTTATTTGATCCCTAGCACCCCAAGGGGAATGAGAAGAGGTGACAACTAAAGATAATCGATATTAGTCTAATCAGCATTTGGTACTAAAATTGTCTACTGAGGGAGAATTTAAACTAGGAGGAGGAGGGGGAGAGAGAGAGAGAGAGAGAGAGAGAGAGAGAGAGAGAGAGGAGAGAGAGAGAGAGAGAGAGAGAAAATAATATAACAGTAACAACGGTTATGATGACGATAATAATAATATATTAATAATAATAATATTATTAATAATATGACGATGATAATAATAATATATTAATAATAATATTAATATGAATAATAATAATTACCAAAGTCAAGAGCAGGTATACAACATATATGACGAATTGTAATGGTAGCGTTGAAATAGCGCGGGTGACGGAGAGTGTAGGATGATGTTAAAATATTAAAATAGGTACCTGATATAGCAGTCGTCCTCAATTAAATCAACTTCTGGTACCAAATAGAATGCAGAAGATGAAACTTGATTTTGGAAGGCTTTCATTGTTTCAACAACTCGACCAAGTTTTTTTTAAAACAGAAGTGGATTTAGTTCAGGACGGCTGCTATATCAGGTACCTATTTTAATATTTTAACAAATATTTTAACAAATATTTTATATTTGGTACCAAATAGAATGCAGAAGATGAAACTTGATTTTGAAATGCCTTCATTGATTTAACCACTTGAAGTTTTTTTTTAAAACAGAAGTGGATTTAGTTCAAGACGGCTGCTGTATCAGGTGGCTATTTTAATATTTTAACAAATATTTAAACAAATATTATATATTTGGTGCCAAATAGAATGCAGAAGATGAAACTTGATTTTGAAATGCCTTCATTGATTTAACCACTTGAAGTTTTTTTTAAAACAGAAGTGGATTTAGTTCAGGACGGCTGCTATATCAGGTGGCTATTTTAATATTTTAACAAATATTTTAACAAATATTTTATATTTGGTACCAAATAGAATGCAGAAGATGAAACTTGATTTTGAAATGCCTTCATTGATTTAACCACTCGAAGTTTTTTTAAAACAGAAGTGGATTTAGTTCAGGACGGCTGCTATATCAGGTACCTATTTTAATATTTTAACATCATATGATATTACATAACCTCAACGGTGTTTTACAATGAATTTTAGAAGTATCGATTGTAGGGTGTAGGGAACTCACATTGATAGTGGATGGAAAAATCGCGAGTTTAACAGCTCACGAGTTAAAGACTGTGAATAAATATCGATACGAGGAAGGTTCTGTATCGCTATTGTCCAGAGGCTTCGACTCAGCTTCCATACTACAAAAATCTCGATTGGAAGTGGATAAATTTCCTTCCTTGGTTTATATAAACTCTTGCCAGGGTCGGGAGCGAGTTAGTTGTATTGTAACAGCGATACAGTTAACTGTGATCACAAGGAACTGTGGCAAGGGAAACCATTAGTCACTGGAAATAATTTTGCAGTAAATATACTGTGGACAAAATTAATTATTGTAGCAAGTTGTATGTAAAGTGTAATTGAAACTTTACGTGAATCAAATTTATTGTGAGATTTTACGTGAATAACTGTTGTGTTTATTACGAGAAAACAACATTAGCGTGCGAAAAAAATTTCGTGTCTCCCTGTAACCAATATTCTGTACTCTTATACTTTTCCTCCAAATTTCTCTCTATTTTCTCAGTCTCGATCTTGCATTTTTTCTCATTAATCGCTTTTTTTTCACAGTCCTTAGCCAGTGCTACTGAGGTGAAATAAAAATAACCGGGATATGTTTATATAGCATAATTTTAATATATATATATATATATATATATATATATATATATTGTCCGTGCTTCATCGACGGCTACAAACATATTAAAATAGGTTCAAAATAGCATGCGATAGAATGAAATCACACATGTGTTATCCATTTCTCCATTTCATTGTTAAATTTAAAATTATGGGATTTTATCATCTCAACTCTTCTAAAAAAAGTTAAAATTGAAATATATAAAACTGTTATTTCCCCAGTTATATTAAATGAATATAAAATTACCTTTTACTTTGAGGGAGTAGAAACGATTACGTGCATTTAAAAATAAAATTCTTAGGAACATTTTTGGCCCCACGAGAGTCGAGCGGACGGTTGAATTGCGAAGACACACAGCAGTGTGCTACATGATCTTTATGGGAAACTAGATGCAATAGGAATAGTTAGTTCTCGTATAATGCGATGGGCAGGACATATGGCACGAATTGGGAATGAGAAAACGGGCATGGAAACTCCTTGAAGCGAAACTAGAGAGAACGCGCCCGGTAGGTAGGCAAGAATGAGGTGGGAAATAAGATTAACCATGTTTTGAGGGAGGTAGATAGATAGATAGATAGATTGATAATGGAATTTATTGCCTTTTTTTTCAGAATAAAGAAAATACATATGCATTTACATTGCGCACGGGCCTGCTTGGCCGTACGTGCATTATTTTTCCATGAATAAAAAATAAAACTAATCATAATATAAACAAATACCTACAAATACACCTGTATCAAAAAACAATAACAGGCTACATATAAGTACAATCTATGTCTACACTACATCACAATAATACATATCTACATTCATCCATATTCCATACATCAATATTAAAAAAATGCTAGAAAACAAATTAGAAAAAAAAACACACACACATACACCCCCACACATATACACACCGCACGCTCATACCCCCTCCCCCCGTCCCTGCAGGCATCAAATACACTATCAGACTATTCAACTTATCAGAGCTACTTATTATATAACATAATTAAAGATCGAAAACAAAGACCACATTGAGATTCTTCTTACTGTTAATACCTATTTGAGGGAGGTAAATTATACAGGGAAAATGTCTCAGAATGAAGATCTATCGATAGCTTATATCCATGCGGCCATGAACTTACGTTTTCGATAGTGCCAGTGACTTGGTTAGTTAGACTAAAATAACATTTGGTGCAGTTTTTCAATGAAATAAAGATCGAACCTACGATAGCCCCACTAACATTTCAGGTCAAATTTCCATTGGCTGTCCATTTCCATATCTTTCTTGGTCTTTGATCACCCTCCTTTCTTTCTAGAATCTACATGGCCATACCATAGCAGCTGGTTTTTTGAATTGTGTCTATGACGTTTCCGTCAATTTTCATCATTTTTCGGATGATTTGGTTAGGAATGTGTTATAGCTTAGATACAGCTTCCCCTCCAGACGTCCATTGCTATGTCCCGCAGATGGTTTTAATTTATTCTTGTTACTTCACTTATTGTTCGTCCCAAGCTTTATCGGCCTCAATTCCTGGAACCGCTACCTTCATTTGTTGCAACTGGAATTACCTCCCACAAGAAATAAGCGGCTGCCGGACATTGGAATCTTTTAAAAGAAATCTAAATTTATATTTGCTCTATAACCTCGACATCATCATTACTCAGTGAAAGGTGCATATGTTAATTGGCGTTTCTCGTATAATTTAACATGTTTATATTTTTATTTTAAGCATAATTATTATTATTATTACCATAAGTATTATAACTGTTATTATCATCGTATAAAATGTGGTTTGTACATGAAATTTACATTTAATATATTTTTAACTATTTATAATTAGTATAGTGTATAAATAATCTATATTGTCAAATATGTACTTCTAATTTGTGCTGGTTGAGTGGAAGAGAAGGGCTTTTGACCTTAACGCCAGAATAAATAAAACATGATTATTATTATTATTATTATTATTATTATTATTATTATTATTATTAAACATTTTCGGATTCAATCATCCTCCTGAGTGTCACTTAACAAAACCCGATCGCTTTCAACTCTCTTTAAAGAGAAGGAAACGGAGATATTCCGATGTTATCTAATCAACTATTATTACAGATCTTTTTACAAGTATGTGCATGTTAATATAGCATACAGTGGTTTAATTTTAAAATATCACTTTTAAAGATGTGTTAACATTGGAAAATTGTACAATTGATGTGTGGTAGCTGTAATTATTAGCTTATGTTTCTTACGGGGTCAGAGAAGACCGTTAAAGCATGGCATACACTATAATTAACAGCCATAAGTAGCATTGCCTTAAAAAATTGATTTATTTACAAGTTTTATTTTTTGTTTCTATTGTCATATGGCCATTCAACAAAATAGGAAGTATTTATCTTATTGTCCGCTTTTGTTGTGATTTATAAATTATATCATTTTATATCTACTGTGTCATTAAAAGATACTCCTAAAATAATAAAAGTAATAATAATAACAATATCTTATTATATTTAGGAGTATCTTTTAATGACACAGTAGATAAAAAATGATATAATTTATAACAATGTCCACCGCTGTGGTCTCGAGGTAGCGTGCTGCCTTGTCACGCAGCGGGCCCGGGTTTGATCCCCGGTCGGGACAGTTTTTCTGGGTGAGGTTTTTATCGGTTTTTTTTTCTCACCTGTAAGACAAATGTCAGGAAAACTTTAAGGCCCAAACGGTCCCCGAAATAATATGGCCATCATCATCATCCTTATCATTATCATCATCATCATTCACCGGTGTGGAAAGCAACGGGAATCTACCACACCTACAATTCCCTAGTAAAGCTGCAAAGCATAGCATGAAAATGCTATGATTGCAGTGAAAGACCTGCTCTCGGGCAGAATTACTATGGATGGATGGATGGATAACAATAATAATGGCGATAGTAATAACTATAATATAAATGGTTTCTATTAGATTTTAAAGAAAGGAATACCTATGTTACACGATTCCTTTGCTATAAATATAATTTCAGTTTTTTGTTCCTCTTGTCGGGAATTCATTTTAATACGAGAAGAGATAAAACTTTTTCCTTCGTATGAAAAGTATCATGAAACTGAAAGTCTACTAGAAAGTAGAAAATTATTCAAATGAAAAAGGTAAAGTGGGAAAGAGGAAAATACTTTGTTTTTTCTTCTTTTCATCAGACGGACACACAGAGATCACCTGCTTGGTGAATACATTACGACTTGCTCAAACTGCCGAACAAATTTTAATATCCCTTGCTAACTCAGACAGAAACAAAAAAAACGTTGGGGGATATATTATGTCAGTTTTCTACAAGGTAGGAAATGTATTCACACAGCGAAACCTTTTTGCTACAGTCCATATGATTAAAATAAAACTATCAAAATTAGTCTTTAAAATGTCCGTTAATTATAAACAGCATAAACTAAGAGAATTCTTCAGCACGTAAAAATTGTCCGATGTTGCTACTTTATGTAATATGTCTTATATATTATTAATTAAATGGTATGTCTTTAGAGATAGTAGAGCGGTTTTTAAATTTCGAATTTCAGTTAAATTCCCTCTTTTAGTGGTACATGTCGCTAATATTTTGAGGATACCTTCCTCGTTTCTGCGGCCGCTAAAGCGAATTTTAATTAAATGTTCCAATTATATTAATTCCCATTCCTATTAGTCTGATTTTGGTTGTTAACGAACTGGACTTCCCCCCCCTTTTTTTTTAAGTGATTGCCATATGCTCAGTTTCTTTCGAAAAAAGAAATGCGGTCACTAGAGCTGTGACTATGCACACACACACACACACACACACACACACACACACACACACACACACATATATATATATATATATATATATATAGATTGTTTTCTTGGGTTATCGGCGTCATGGTTTGGCTAGAGACCAACGTTGAATCCATGACGCGGAAAACCCAAGAAACATTTCTTAATCATACGTATACAGTATCCGCGAAAATCGATAATGTAAAAAAAACAATATATATATATATATATATATATATATATATATATATATATATCTACTATATAAAATGAATGTTTACTTTGTTTGTTCGTACTTTAGAACGCGGCTATACCGTTGATCCGATTCTGATGGAGCTTTTTGCAAAATGTTCAGGAGATTCCTGGGATGAACAAAGGCTATAAGAGAGTTGTGATACTCAACTCCTACACCATTAAAAATCGCCCTCTGTAGTGGAAAACGTGAAAAAAGCAGTTCTTTGGACGTTTAAATGGCTTACGCTCCCTAAATCATACAAAATACACAACATTAATGTACACAGAATTGAATATCTGGAAAAGCTCTACAATAAAAAGTCCGCGACAGCATATCTTTATCTCTTACGGATAACTCACAATAACCATTTTTGTCTTTCATTGATACCAAGAATCTGAATCTAAATCTAATATAAAATAAATTTTATCAAATAAAAAAAAGAAGGTTGAGACAAGTATGTAGATTCCTGTGCAAGCATGGCATCACATGGCGGGTATTCTTTCACGGATAACTCACAATAACGAATTTTGTCTTTTAGCTTATTTATGCCAAGAAGATCGAGGTAAGTAGATTGCCGGGCAACACCGGGTAAAATCAGTACGGGAATCTTAAAATAATTACGATATACATTAATAATTATTTTTCATTTCACTTATTCAACTAATCATAAGAAATACATTATTGTTTGTCTTTCAGCTCATTTATGCCAAGAATGATCGGGATCAGTAGATTCCTGGACAACGCCGAGTAAACAGCATGGGGTATCTAAAAATAATTAAGAATATAAATTCTTACTCCCATTTATTTATCTAAACAGAAAACACATTAATTTTCGTATTTCAGCTCATTTATGTCAAGAAGATCGGGATAAGTAGATTCCCGGCAACGCCGGGTAATCAGCACGGGGTGTCTAAAAAATATAAATGTGTAATTATATCTCCTTTTACTTATTCAACTAAACATAATAGAACATTAATGTTCATTTATTTAGGCGTAGCAGCGCACGCCGGATATTAAGCTAGTATATATATACTTATAAATTTGACAAGGTCTAGTAAGTGGACCGACGAAGATAAAAAAAAATAAGAAAAAACTGATTAGCTGCATTTACTTGGAATTTCTTGTTAATGTAACCAAAAGGCTGATTTATTTATATCTACAGTTTACCTATTCAAAAGACGAGGACAAAAATTTAGTAATGTGTAATAAATTAAAACGAAAATATTGTGTGAAAAAATAGGGATAAAATTTAAATGCGATTCCACGATTTAATTTCGAAAGCTGTAATTTGTGCGCAACTGTTTTGCCAGCTCCATAAAAATAATAATTCCATTTGAGATTCTTATGATCCTTAAATGGACTAACATTAAGAGATAGAATTCTCAGCAAAGATCTTGGAATAAATAAATAATAATAATAATAATAAAATAATAATAATAATAATAATAATAAAATAATAATAATAATAAAATAATAATACTAATAATAATACTAATAATAATAATAATAATAATAAGCGCACTATGTGCAATTTTCAATTCTCGGTGTTGCAATACATCATTATTTGGTTTATGCATTCAGAATACAGTTATTATCCACTATATATATATATATATATATATATATATATATATATATACGCGGAATACCCGAGAAAACTTTCATATATATACATTTAAAAATTTACCTAATATTTGTCATGTTTGTTTTCTCACAACGTAACTGTATATTAGTCTACAATGGCCGGAATTGTATTAGTGTTTCAGAAGTACGTCCTGTAATATCAAGTTTACGTCTGATGTATGCTTAAGTTTACTTGTACAGTAGATTAGTTCAGTCGTATACGTGGTGGCATTTTTATTCTAACTATCA
Organism: Diploptera punctata; assembly: GCA_030220185.1. Lineage (NCBI taxonomy): Eukaryota > Metazoa > Arthropoda > Insecta > Blattodea > Blaberidae > Diploptera > Diploptera punctata. Next base: position 259,495 of record JASPKZ010007164.1, read on the forward strand.
TACAGCGAGTGAAAATAGAAGTAATGCAGAGTCAAGGAAGGTAGATTATTATATACTATATGATGGTTTACATACTTGGCTCCTTTATATAGCCTGATTAGATGATTAATGATGTAACCCATTGTTGGGCCATAGCCTCTCCTTTATCAGGAGTTTATAGACCAAGTTAATTTTCAGTTACCTTATTTGTCCAAAGATTGCATGAATGGCATGCGGTCAACACATCGATTCAATGAGACATCTAGCAGGCAACTAAGGTATTACTAGGATGTTTGAGATCGGTCGGTAAATTTTGCTTAGAGACTTCTTTGTTCAGCTTAAGGATCTATTACGAGTCTAAACATTTTCAGGCTAGGGAGCCACGGCTTAAAATCCCTGCCGGAGGACTTGCTCCTTAGATTTTTCCATCAACCGCGGCCAGGATTGAACCAGAGGCAAGGAGCATAACCACTATTCCACCGCGGCCGACTTTAGCCTACTTAGAGTAAAATGTTAATTAATTCCGTGTAACGTGCTCCACTTGTCATGTTTTGCTGCCTGTGAGTTCGTAGTATCTCTTATGATTTACTGAGTACATAACAATGAGCTACATAGTATTTATAGGAAGCCAGATATAATGAGAACAGTTAAATCTCTTAGACTGCGATGGGCAGGACATGTGGCACGTATGGGAAATGAAATAGGTGCATGGAACCTTCTTGTAGGAAAACCAGAGGGAAAACGCCCAGTTGGTAGACCAAGAATGAGGTGCGAGAATAAAATTAACTATGATTTGAGGGAAGTAGATTATACAGGGAATGATTGGAAAGCATTAGCTAAATATAGGAATGTATGGAGAGCTTATGTCCGCGCGGCCATGAATCAACGGGTTCGATAGTGCCAGTGAGTAAGTAAGTAGGCATGCTCGCTATACTAGCTACACCCTTCTATGTTATTTCGGTCTTTGTATACTAATACACATTAACGAATAAAATAAATATATTTTCCTTAAATTAGAAAAATGGGACCAGAATTTCAACTGGTTGAGGTATTTGCTTAGTTTACTCAGTTCCTGCGAGACAGACTTCTTATAATACGGAATTGTATATTATCAGAAAGAACAATGTTACCTGAGGAATATTCATTTCTTATTGCTGCATTTCGCTAGACAGCCTGAGCAATTAATTACCAAAGAACATACTCAATTTCATTAGACTTACATCATATATGCCTTCCATTGTAAGAGTTTTAAAAATGAGTAATATTACACCTAACTTATCACCATTTTTTCATCTGGTACATCCCATTATGTAAATTAATTTTAATACTTTTTCATTTTCACCCTATTCTACAGAGATCTGTGTGTGTGTGTGTGTGGTAATTCTTTCAGTGTAAATGCTTCCCTATTTCAACATTACTGCTCTGCTAGTTCTATATTCATACTGGCCTACCACCCTTCTCTTTGCACCCTCCTATCTAACCCTCCCACACACATCCCATTTATACTATCCCTACCTTCAATTCCGTTTTTTTTCAGAGTTATATTTATCGCATTTGGTTTGAAATTTTCCATCTGATGCCACCCTTCGCTCTATCCCACTGCCTCTCATACCACCGGCCCTATTATGACTATGGTGGCACGTGTTGAAAATCCTCTAGGTTTTTGGGTGCTGGGATTGGTAACCATGGAGCTAATTGTTTTCGAATCTAATGCTTATTGCTCCATGACAAATCAAGATGATGTAAATAAATGGGCTGTAATATTAAATCCAGGGTTATAAAATCAAACTGCATGTGGGAGTCATGGGTCAGACCCATTCTCGTCAAACATTTGCAATTCAGGGTAAAATATTATTTCATTAAATTAGTATGCTGTTGTTGGTCCTAATAAATTGGTGCTTCAAATTAATCATTTGTTTCTATTTCACTTCTCCAAAGACTGCATCGTTTAATTAACCTGCCAAATTCAAATTTTATAAAATTACAAAGGAATATTGTTATTCAGATTCTCATGAAAATATTTTTGAAAATGTTTTACAAATCTTCATCCATCCTCTTGACAGTAATAGATACCGAAAATTACCACGACAAAAATATAAATATCTATATAAACACACACACACACACACACACACACACACACACACACACACACACACACACACACACACACACACACACACACACATATATATATATATATATATATATATATATATATATATATAGAAGATGTTATAATTATAGTTTTTACATTTAGCAATGAAGGGCAAATATGATATGGAAAGAATGATAAAAACATGACCCTGGATTTGAAACTGAGACCTCTAACTTTAAACGTTAATGACATACCATCTTGTCCACTCAGGCTCATAATGCAACATTAATGTGCCTTCTTGTAAATCACAATTCTCTATCATAAAAGGCCATAATCAATCATAATGCTATCTTACGGCCTCTATAAAAAGAAAGCAGTTTTAATGGGAATATTTTTACATTATAATAGTAAGAACTCGGGTTCAAATCTCTGTTCAGGCGTTTGTCTTTTCATGTGATTATATATATATATCCACCGCTGTGGTCTCGAGGTAGCGTGCTGCCTTGCACGCAGCGAGCCCGGGTTCGATTCCCGGTCGGGGCAGTATTTCTGGGTGAGGTTTTTATCAACGTTTTTCCTCACCTGTAAGACAAATGTCCGGAAAATTTTAAGGCCCAAACGGTTCCCGAAATCATATGGCCATCATCATCATCCTTATCATTATCGTCATCATATCATCATCCTTCATCGGTGTGGAAAGCAACGGGAAGCTACCACACCTACAATTCCCTAGTAAACCTGCAAGCATATCATGAAAATGCTGTGATTGCAGTGAAGGACCTGCCTTCGGGCAGAATTACTATGGATGGATGGATGGATATATATATATATAGCCTATATGTGTGTGTGTGTGTGTGGAGTGTATATATGATTAGTTTATTTCAAATATCAGTATCTCAACATTTTCTGACTTTACAAAAAATTAAATTAATAATAATAATAATAATAATAATAATAATAATAATAATAATAATAATAATATTAATAATAATAATAATATTAATAATAATAATAATAATAATAATAATAACAATAACTAGTAAACCATGTATAGAATTACTCTTACTGAAATAGAGTCGTAGATGTTCATCCCCATATATATATATATATATATATATATATATATACCAAATCGAAACACACTTTCATTTGGATGTAACTACAGAATTATTAACATTGGATATTTTAAATTTTGACAGAAAAGTATAGATTTCTTAAGTTCTGAAAGAAAAAATCTGAAAAAAATTAATGTGTCATTATATAATAATTAATATAACTTCCAAAGTGTACAAATGTGCCACCTGTTGAGTAAAATTATAAGCAATACCAACAAACATGTAAAATGGCAAATTAATACAGAATACCAGAAATGTCGAAATGACAAACTGAGACATTGAATAAAAATAAAACTATACTTGTAAGTTTAAAAATATATATTGATTACAAAGACTGTAAAATTGGATTTACTAACTTTGAAAATAATATGTTAGACGTTTTGAATGTAAAGCTCTATTTGGCAATCTATTTTAAGTGGGATATTTTTTCTCAAAGTATTAACACTACCGATAAATTCGACTCATAAATATTAATCGGATTAAAAAAAACTCTTATTTTTTGAAGATATTAACATTCAAAAGTATGTTCCTCGTATAAGACTTTGTTGTAATTATTAAAGATCTACCGGCAGCAATTTTTATTTCTTCGGAGCCAAACTCGGTAATACAAATCAATTGAATAATATAAGGTCGACTTCGTTAGCCAAGAAAATCGGACCATTAGGAATAGAGGTTAGCCAGAAGCAAAAATTTAATAATCGCTCTATCGGTCGTAATTTCAATTTTTTTAGAGAAACTCGAATTATTCGTGTGAAATAAAACGAGGAAGCGATTTTCTAAAAATCAGCGAAAAATCCAACATTAACCTAAAAGCGGGAGTGTACATGAATAGCAAAAATTTAAAAGTCGCTCAAGCATCCACCATGTTTGTAACGAAACTCAATACATATGATTTAATTGACAAAAGAAAGACAACCTGTAAATCAGCAAAATCTAACAATAATATGGTTTGCTCTTAATCTCAGGTCAGTGTCTCTGACAACAGTTCATGAGGTCTCGGGTTCGATTCCGGGTCAGACCATAGGATTTTTTCTATAAAGTGAATTATTCGTGCGGTTCTCCAGTGTCCTGGAATTTAGGTTATGGACTCTCTTGACGCTTCATTTTCAATTATCACACATCAAATCATCATAAGTATTGCCACGAGTGATTTCCAATTTAACTAGAGAATTTGTAAATCAAGAGTGGCATTTGTTAGGACTATTTAACGAATAAAATTAGGCTGTTTACTCACAAATCATTGTTTAACTATAGCCTAGCTATTTTAAAATATTTATATATTTAATGTAAACGGCGATGTCCGAAAACAAATCAGAAATGTGAGGTTATGTTCATTCACTGCTCTTGATCATATTATTTATTGCCAAATAAGATCGCAATATTGTAAGAGTGCACCCAAGTGGACAAATAATGAAACACATCAAACTATATATCATAATCAACATTACGGGTTATTCATTTATTTTTTTAGTAAACAACTCAGTAAAATCAAGGAATCTTTTCATTATTTGCTATATTCAATGTATTTGTTGGAGAAAAATAATGCTTTGACCTGTTCAGATCATTAAAAAAGGAGCTTTCTTTATCACAAACGCAGGAGTGGATAAAGAGAATTCAATAAAGGGCGAGGTGAAACACGACTGTCATTGGTTGTAAAAAACTTCATTGAAACGTGATTGGTCACTGACTAGCATTTATGGCATGAGTTAAATAGTCACAGTGACGTAACTCCTCTTTCCAGGTGCCCCAATATAAGATATGGTTTACAATTCCGTCAATGTCTGGGGAGGAATCTAGAAGAAAAAGCAAACCGATCACAAAAAAACGAAATTCCTAAGTGACATATTTTAAACAATCATTATTAAGAAATTTGATTGTTCCTACATTAATAACACTGGTGAACATGATTTTTGTACTTAATGCAATTTTTTTATCGTGTTTTCAAATATGTATTCGGAATTTTTCCATCGCCCACAGTTTTTTATTTCAATTTCAATTGGTAGATTTAAATATGTATATTTTTAATAAACGTTTTTTCGTCCATTTGTCCATCTTGGCGCAGTGAGCGATTAGCCGGGGAACACTTTCATCAGGAGATTTAAGCTATAGAAAAGAGATATATAGATAGGCAAATGGAATCCTAATATGCTGGCCGATAATTGTTGGACCTCAAGAGCGATGCTCCACAGGCGAAATATAGCAGAAAATCGTAATTTCTTACTTTCTAGGTGAGTCCGAATGTTTGAATATTGTGCAGTTACGAATGTAGAAAATATTTAAGTGTTTAAAATTATAAATGCCTGTCTCTCGGACACCTTGCGTGATAGAGAAAAACTGATATCATATATGAATTCAGGAGAAGAAATACTATCAGAATCACATATTTTTCTTTCTGAGACAAAAAAAGGCTTCTTTTGTGTTGCTCAGTGTAATTTATGATACAATCTACTGTAACCTACTTCGAATGTGGATGCAATAAATAATTTAGTGTAACATTTGTTTTATATGAAACTTGAACCGAAAGTGCCTTTTGCGGTTCAGTTATCATCTTCGTGCTCCTTCCCGCTTACGAACATTTGTGAAGCCTGCCAATGTTCCTGTGTTCCGTGTGGTTACCCCTTCCTTCTTTACCCTTTCCATTGCGCATCTTGGTAGCGCACATCCCTTCTCCTGGCGAACCTGATATATGCTCGGCAATCTGAGTGGACTTGAACAGTCAGTCGATCGGCCTAACAAGTGGCGTTTGGGTTCTTTACGAGTGGATTCAGTGTTGGAATCCTACTCGGGTGTACCATGCAAAGGGCTAAGTTAGCATGGTAATGCAGAAGATAAGCATGTGGATTGTACACCGAAGAATGGTTGGATTTAATTTAATCTAAGTCAGCATGGAAGAAGGACTTTCGATTCTGCTTAGAGACGTTTGAGTGTGATTGTTTGAATGGTACGTCGTTATCTTATTATGTTTTGTTTATTATTGCGATTAGATTGATTGTTCCAAGATATAGTTCTGTTATTTATATTACTTTATTTTTTTATAATAATCCACACTTATTTTGTATTAAAAACCAATATTTTTATGTTATGCCCCTGTTCTTATTTAAAGAATAACCATTGTTCTCTATCCCATAACGAAATTAGTTCAGTCCATGCAAATTATAATCAGTGTTAGATTCTTATGCATGTTCAAGTGGAAAAAGAAAGATGAATGGTTAGCCGCCTTCTATGGGCCCGAGGCAGGCTGTTTTGTCGTAAATAACTTCGTTGAATGTTTGGAATCCTTTACTAAGTACAGCAGTATCATAACCCAGCGATCCCGGAAGGTAGCAGTGACGTCTAATAGTTATCAGAGTGTGGTAGTACTCGCCACAAATGGTAGCAGAGCGTGGTTAAGGGTTTGGTTTTTGGGTTTAATTGCGCCCAAATGGTAACAAAGTGTTTACTTTATATTGAAAGATATGCTGTACTTATGTTGAAGTTATTAAGTACTAGTTTACGTGTTTGTTGTACATTACGTAAACATTGATTCATCTTTCTTCGTTCCAAAACAGAGACTGATTTATGCAAGTAATACTACGTTCGCTTTATTGTTGTTTACATCTTGTGTCTATTATATTTAGTAAACATGCCTAGCTGGGTAGATATAGTATCCAAAGATAAGCTCGTTTGTGAATTAGACCTGCTAGGTATAGAAGTTGAAGGTGATGTAAACACATTACGTCAGCGGCTTAAAGATCATATGAATTCTCTCTCCCAGCCTGAACAAATATTAATAAAACGTAAGTTCATTGTAGATGGTGCAACCCAAGAAGATTATTTGGCAGAACAACACAAGAGCATGAGTGATCGTAGACTTAGTTCTATTAAAGATTTATCTAGTGGAACTGTCTCCAACCTTTCTTCTTTTATGGAGCAGAATAATCAGCGGATTTTCCGAGAGTTGATTGGAAAGGTAGATCCCTGTGATGGTGAAGATAAGGAATCGTTAGTGGTCTTCCTCATCAAAATTAACTCGATTTTCGAATTGAAATTGGTTCCCGATGAGTATTTTGTAAACTCGATTTTGAGTTGCATCGGAGGAATTTTATTGAATATCTGGAGTGAAGTTGTTAAATTGAGATTCTCTTGGATGGAAAGTTTAGAACATGTGAAGTGTTCATTGTTGCCTCCTAGATTGTTGGAAGACTTTTGGATTAAATTTGTGTCACGTCGATTCCAAACGCCTAAGGAATCTTTGTTGGGAGTTTATCTCCAGTGTGCAAGGAGCTTCACTTGTGTTGAATCCTTCTTTTTCGGAAGAGAAGTTAATTGACCTTATTCTGCAAAATATGTCCCCGGCTACTAGACAGCATTTGGTATTTTCTACAAGACCTCAGAATGTAGCCGAAATGTGTCTCTTAGCCAGGAAAGTGGCGGATTTCGAAATTGCTGAAAGACAGAGGGACTTTAGTGAAAGAAGTAAAGCTGACAATTTAAATAAATCTAATACTTCGGCGAATCGTCCTTCTGGGTATTCAAAAAAGAATCTACAGTGTTGGAAATGTCAGCGGTATGGGCATTTGTCTAGAGAATGTCAATCTTAGTTTACGTAGTTTGTTTATATATGTATATATTTTCGTTTGGGATAGTAGAATGTATTACTGATGAACAACGCATCGAAAAACTTATGTTCAAATGGTCTGAACCCTATGTTGTAAAAAAAAACGCTTGCTAACACCAGTAACTCTGGAGTTAGAAAACGTCAATGGCCATGTTATGAAACAACATGTGAGTCAGCTAAAAACATGTAACACTATCGAGTAAATTCAAGTCTGTTGGTTATAAATGAAAAAGGGGCTGAATGTTAAAGCTAAATTACTATGTATTATGACACATGTTAAATTAGCATATCTATGGTTCTGCTTTCCTGTTTGCGCCTGTTCTTTGTTTCAGTTACCTTTCCTTAAACATTGGCAGTTCTACAGTCTATATGCCTGGAGTGTTCGGCAGTCGAGCGCTTGGAGGATCCGGCCGACCCCCGAGTGCCCAGCTGACCGACATAGTGGCTTTGGAACTATGGATTCCTGGAAAGCGGTGGAACGGGATTGCGATCCGGCAATCCGAGGATTATCGTCACCCGAATCTTCACCTGGGACGCCGCAATGTTGTGCTATGGCGGCTGAAGCAAATTGGAGTCTATTTTTCAGCGCTGGAATAGTCTACATGAAAGCAGGTGTGGTGATCGTGATATTGGGGACGATGGAAGATTTGCTTTGAAGTTACCGCTGGAATCCAATAGTGCTTATGTTCCCCTCCCAACGTGGGATTGCTTCTCTGGACTTTATTTGGAAGTCTATGGACTTTTCTTTTTACCCGGAGGGTGTTGTAGCGGGAGCTATTGAACCGAAAGTGCCTTTTGCGGTTCAGTTATCATCTTCGTGCTCCTTCCCGCTTACGAACATTTGTGAAGCCTGCCAATGTTCCTGTGTTCCGTGTGGTTACCCCTTCCTTCTTTACCCTTTCCATTGCGCATCTTGGTAGCGCACATCCCTTCTCCTGGCGAACCTGATATATGCTCGGCAATCTGAGTGGACTTGAACAGTCAGTCGATCGGCCTAACAAGTGGCGTTTGGGTTCTTTACGAGTGGATTCAGTGTTGGAATCCTACTCGGGTGTACCATGCAAAGGGCTAAGTTAGCATGGTAATGCAGAAGATAAGCATGTGGATTGTACACCGAAGAATGGTTGGATTTAATTTAATCTAAGTCAGCATGGAAGAAGGACTTTCGATTCTGCTCAGAGACGTTTTGAGTTTGATTGTTTTGAATGGTACTTCGTAATCGTTTATGTTTTTTTTTGGTTTATTATTGCTATTAGATTGAATGGTTCCAAGATATAGTTCTGTTATTTATATTACTTTATTTTTTTATAATAATCCACACTTATTTTGTATTAAAAACCAATATTTTTATGTTATGCCCCTGTTCTTATTTAAAGAATAACCATTGTTCTCTATCCCATAACGAAATTAGTTCAGTCCATGCAAATTATAATCAGTGTTAGATTCTTATGCATGTTCAAGTGGAAAAAGAAAGATGAATGGTTAGCCGCCTTCTATGGGCCCGAGGCAGGCTGTTTTGTCGTAAATAACTTCGTTGAATGTTTGGAATCCTTTACTAAGTACAGCAGTATCATAACCCAGCGATCCCGGAAGGTAGCAGTGACGTCTAATAGTTATCAGAGTGTGGTAGTACTCGCCACAAACTTATAGTGAACTCCCATCGGGGGATTGATGACGGCGTGTAATTTGTAGTACGCCAACTAGGGACTTTACAGGGATCTGATCTGTCAGGTGAGAATTTTTTTTTAAATTCTGAACCCCGCACACACTGTTTTGACCATGTAAGGACATGAGGACCCTCTCTGAATAATGCCAATGTCACCTCCGAGACAACATGAACATTTATGATAAGATACTACACCAGTAACTGTTTCATTCATACTAAACATGGCGAATTGAAAAAAAAAATTAGTCTAATTTCGAGCTGATTGGGATTTGTGCACACACCCACACCATTGTGAGGAACTTGCGTACCAAAAATAAGTAGCAAATTCCAGGTTGAGAAAAGCAGCTATAACGACCGAGGGATCCAACTTCCTTACTACGTGTTACCTATATACTGATCGGATGATCATCCTCATCTGTGACGAACACATATTGATGTGAGGCCAGCTGTGGTCTCATGACAGAAAATTCTTAGTTCTAGGCATTTTCAAGGGGTTTTTAGATTAGCTTAAGTATTTCATGTAGTACATCTCGTGAATGTTTGCTATTTACTAAACGAATTAGGTTTACCGGTTTAATTAAACTTTCTAGGATTCTCTAATGCTAAATGGCAGCAGTTTTCCGGTGTCCAGCTCCAAGATTCTGAAGTCCAGGATAGCAGGTCGAGAGAGGTGGTGCTGTAGATGCCCAGGGGAGCAATCCGGACTCATCCCACAACATTCTCTCTTTCTCCCCAGTCCTGGTAACTCTAAGATTTACACCCCAACCATCCTGAAAACTGGTGAATATTTTATGTGACGCGGTATCTTACGGCAGAAACCTACAACTCTTCATCAATTGAAATACAGCTTCTGCAATTCATTTTTTTAAAATCAATACGAGAAGATTCAGAAAATTATCTGGATTTTATATCAAAACATTTTTAAAGAAAGTTTTAAAAATATACGAGGCTCTCTCAAAACTCAGATGAGAATCACAGGAACCTAAATTAATTTTATTTATTTTGCAGGAGAGAAGAGTAAGGTGTTTACGCTGATTCTTTTTTAACTTTACAATAACTTATTTAATAATCATTTATAAATTAAATAGAATGATTTGTTTATCGAAACTCATCATATACCAACTGTATCAAGCTGCGCCTTTGTGTGTACAAAATAAAGCTTCAACTGTAATATATATATATTCCGCTTCAGGTTAGAAATTGATCCCTCCATCGCTTCATAAGTCTTCTTGGGTCTCTTCGCCCTGTGGGTCTGTAGTTGAACAGCTGCAGAGGTAGTCTATTGTTTGGCATTCTATGGAGGTGTTCAAGCCAATTATTTTGTTATATTTGGATGATTTCAGTTATTGCTGGTAATATATATATATATATATATATATATATATATATACCCGGTACGTTCCGCGTGAGGACACAGGTGTTCCTAGTAGGACTTTCATAAACGACCTAATTTAGTTTCGCTTATTTACCGCATAAAGTACGAACAAACAAACATTCATATATATTAGATATTATAATTATTTAAAGTTTATACAATTTTGTTTGTGATGTTGTGTTCTCACAAGTTAAAAATATAAGCTTCCCTTTTTGGCTTTGTGATGTAGGTACGTTTCTGTATTTTTTTAATTTTATTTTTTCATTACATTAACAATTTTCGGTACTTACGAATGTTATCATGGATCAACAATGCGTTATAAACTGCTACTTTGTTTACGGTCCATATAACAAGTTTATGCGATTCAACTTTCAATTTCTAACATTAAAGACAGAAAACACGGATTTCAGTAAAAATATGAATTATCTTAATATAATCAATAATTGATTGTACTAAATTATTTAATATCAACATTTGTCGTGAAAAAATTAGCATTCATTTCTATTACCATATCTGGTCTTTCCAAACTCTTCCTCGTTTCCGTAAAACTCACTCACTATACTCTATGGCAATATACTACAGCTTGAACTCCTATGTTACTAAGTTAAGCAGTTTCTTACTTTGTTTTTACTGATATATTAAATAATAATTATGAGCTTGTGTAAGTTTTTCGAATTAATGAATTTTATGTGCTTATATTATGAAGGGTTCACCGCTGTGGCGTGCTGCCTTGTCACGCAGCGGGCCCGGGTTCGATTCCTGGTCGGGACGGGCTCCTTGGGTGAAGTTATTTTTCGGGGGATTTTCCTCACCTATAAGACAAATGTCGGGAAGCTTAGGGCCCAACGGTCCCCGAAAATCTCCGGCCATCATCATCATCATCATCCTTATCATTACCATATCATCATCATCATCATCATCCTTCACCGGTGTGGAAAACAACGGGAAGCTACCACACCTATAATTCCCTAGTAAAGCTGCAAAGCATAGCATGAAATTGCTATGATTGCAGTGAAGGATCTGCCTTCGGGCAGAATTACTGTGGATGGTTGGATAGTATAAAGCCTGTTTCAATTTTGTTCTTTTATAATGAGGTATTTGTTGTAAATTTTATTTTTTTAAATTTTAGACACATTTTATATCTGAACTTCATTCATTGTAATTATTATTATTATTTTTTTTTACTTTTGTAATAATTTCAATGCATAAGTTTATATATTTTAAATGTATTTTACCATCTGTATGAAAATAATGCATTATATTTATGTTAGTGATTTGTATATATATATATGCCTCGACGGGATTCGAACCCGGATCTCTGAGTCTGTACCTCAGTGTGATATCCATTACACCACCAGGCGAATCCAATTCAAACACTTATTTTTCTTATATATGTATTATACTCTCCATTATTACTAGATGTCGCGAGAACTCGGTCTTCACCGCCATCTAGCAGCTGACTATATCAAGTAAGCAAATTAAAGATAATATTTTTACCTTATAGCAGTGACGCTTTATAGATGATATAGTTAAATGTTTAACATTGAGCAATGCAAGCTTAATGTGGAATAATAAGAAAAATAAATGCCTGGACGGGATTCGAACCCGGATCTCTGAGTCGGTACCTCAGTGTGATATTCTATTAAGCTTGCATTGCTCAATGTTAAACATTTAATTATATCATATATATATATATATATATATATATATATATATATATACACATACATATAGTAATTTATATTTTGATATGTTGTGTTTGTATGTATTTTCTTACAATGTAGTTTAAAGTTTTAAGCATTTTATTATCAAGTTTGCAGCATGTTAATTTTCTCTACTTTGTTTTCATACTCATCACAGTGATATATATAAAGCGATATGTTTAATTTTATAAATTATGATTTGTTTGGCATTTCTGTGATCGCGTCTTAACATCATGATGACATTTTTATAAGTTTTAATTTCGTAACTTTGTGTCTGATATTAAGGATTCCATAAAAACAAATAAAATGTTTTGTCGCTTTCGTAAAGAATTTCTATTATTTGACACAATTCACACAACATAGGCTACGTCCAAGCTATAAAATGTGTCACAGCTACTTGTAATTTGCATTGTTCACAATAATTTTAAATACTGCTTTTCGTTAAAATGGTTTCGACGTAAATTGATTTTTAC
>JASPKZ010007164.1:277500-389446 GCA_030220185.1 Diploptera punctata
TCCATACTTATTATAGCTAACATTGTGTCTGGATTTAAGTTAATTATCAAAAATTATTCTCAGTTACGAACAGTTTCCTCACTCTTGAGTTCACCTTACTGTATCGCGATGCACACAATATTTTATTTTAAAATATGAAATTGCATATCTTAATTTAAGAACAACAATTTCCAATTAGTAACCTGTTAAGCAAACACCTTTTAGGCTTACTTGATATTCATACAGCCTAGTTATTAAAGTATTAATATATTTTGTTTACATTTTTGTTTATTCACGAATGACTTGTTCTTATTTTCCGTGTCTTGTCTAGAACTTTACTGAAGTTCATCCAATTTTCTTGGTTTACAATTAACTTGTGGCATGCCAGTCTATCACGATTTAAATTTAGAAATATTTCCGGTAGCAATTGACGCCTCCAATATTCCAATCATTATATTTTCCTAACATGTATTTCATCCACAAAACTCCCGCAAATTGGACATTATTCGGATTTCGTGATCGTCGGAAATTCTGAGAAATTTCCATGCTCCCAACCTAAACCAAGCGACCCCTGATCTCTCGTTAAATTCTAAACTATATATATAAGAATATTTTTTCAAAACTTGTTTTAGGTGTCTTTGTAAACACAATTAACGTTTTCCCTAAGTCAGCGAAAATACAGGGTGAGATTTAACTACACCGACAAACTGCAGGGGCCGATTCCTGACTATAAATAGAGGAAAAAATTCCTATACATGTTTGTCCATAAATGCATCATTCCCACGGTAGATGACACTGACTAATGATATTATCTCGGCCCTGTTGCATGGCCTATTATATCACCTGACTTAAATCCCCTTGATTGTTACCTCTGGGGGCATCTGAAAAGTGTCGTATATGCTGAACAAGTTCTAATGTACATACCCTTCAACAGCGCGATCAAGTCGCTTGTGACGCTATTCGGAGAAAGGCCGGAACATCCGAAAGAGTGAGGTAATCCATGATGTTATGTGTGAACACGTGCATTGCATTGCATCACATGGCGGACACGTTGAAAATCTGTTGTGACGTGGATGTGATTATGCTATGTATTGAGTGCTAGGACGATTTGTTGTTGCACGCATATTGTTCATTTCTGGACACATGTATACAGGATCCTTTTCCTTCATTTCTGCTCAGCAATCAGTCCCCGATGCTTGTATGTTTAATTACCTTTCACCCTGTATTAAGTAAATGTGTTGTTGCTATATAATATAAATCAGCTCCAACGAACCGAAGGCACACTGTGATACCCGTTCCACTGTTGTCGAGTTCAACTACAACATCAGTGGACTTAATGCAGCTTTCTACATCTACGAACAAAGAAGAAGCATGCTGGGGTATTGGATGCAATATTATATACCACAAAACTTTCAATACTCATTATTGTGGTGAGTTATTTTTGTTTACTTTTTAAGCTTAAGACTCTTGTGTGTAAATGTGAAGTCAAACCCAAAAATGTTTATGATATTGTCGTAGGATATAAAGACTGTATCTAATTTCCCATGTAGAATGTAAAGGCTTCTTAGCGGGAACAATAGCTTAAGTCGCATATAATCTTAGTCGGTTCCCCTGTACATGAAACACACACCTCACGACTTTCAGCAAACAGTACAATATCAAAATGTTGACAGGATTTCTGGATAGACATATTATTAGTCCCTATCTTCTTACACTTAAACTCTCTGGTGACGCTCACTTGGTTTTCCTGCAACGCAAACTGGAATGTGCCGCAGAACAATCGACAAAGCAAATGGTTTCGGCACGATTGCGCGAAACTTCATTTTTCTCATGCGGTCCGAGGTAATGTATATACATTATTTGTGTAAAGTAAGATATATCTTGCTAGCCCAATCTCTTAGCCTACACGTTTCTCGTATTTGACTCCGCTAGATTATTTCCCGCGGGGGTTATTTGAAAATTTTAATATCAAACATAAAAATAAGAAAATTTATGAGGGAGTTTTAAGGCGTTGTCTGTTCAGTGAAGGAGATTTTTGGTTTTATAGAGCGTGCTGATGTATTAAATAAAGTGTATATTTTTCCGCTTCTCTCCATCATTGATGAAATACAGAAACGACAGTTAAAGTTATAGAGGCAAGTCGTTAGGATGGACAACACAAAATGATCATGAAGATCTTAGAATAGATATCACCAGGAGAAAGAGAATGGGACCACATAAACAAGTTGGGAGAATATTATCCAGGAAGCCTGGAAAGGAAGAAGGTTAGAAGAGATGTACTACTTCGACAAAAGGACATGGAAATTGGAAAGAGATAAAGATACAATTTTAATAAACCGTAGCATAATTATAACTAGGGCAAGGTAATTAGTGATTTTGCATCTTTTTTTTTATGAAGGTTGAAACATTGCTTGCATATATGAAAATGTATGACATTAAAACACGAAATAAATGAAAGCAAATCGTTAGGGCTATTTTGTTGGCGTTTTCTTAAGTTTCAGGGATGCCATTTTCGGAAATTGTTAGCTATTTTGAGCATTTTTACACTATTCCGGGAGGATGTGAACTATTTGTAATTGATTTGAAATTTTTATTATAATTCAATATTTTTCCTTGTCAACACACTTTCTTGTAATTAAGTAGATGTTTTGCTAACTATTACTCCTATTTTTCAAGGTATGTGTATAATGAACATGCCTACTTCTAGGAATTTTATTCAATTTATTAGATCTTATGCCAGCTTCTACCCCTATTTTTCAAGGAATGTGCTTAATGGACTTGCCGACGCTTCCATTGTTATGCTGTTAAGTGAGGTGATCAGTTGTTCCTAGCCATCTGTATGAACAGATTAAGAGCAAAATGCCTAAAAAAAGGAAAGTTATAGTGTTAAACTAAAGACATTGTTTCAATATATGGAGAAACTGTTTTATCAAAGGATGGTCATATTTTATACTGAAAATTTCCGATGTGAGAAAGGCTGCTGAAAAATAGTTTACGGTAGAACAACACATGTCACGGGAGAAACATAAACGTGGTCTCCGGCAACATGAAAATAAATCCAGTGTAAACTTACAGCAAATGCTTCCGGGGAACATTTCTTCAACGTTTTCGCCACTTTATGAGAAACTATGTTAAGCATTTTTATCTGCTGATATTCCACTTAACAAATTGAATCATCCTAAACTGAGAACTTTCTTAGGAGAGGAGACCGGAAAATTAATCCCAGATCCCAGAAAATTGAAGAGAACCTACGTAGCTCGGTGGTATGACAAAACTTTGCAAAACAAATAAGAGAAATGATTGGACAAAGAAATGTATTCGTATCCATTGACGAGATAACAGACTCTATGGGCCGTTATGTAATGAATGTTACTGTTGGAGGTTTAGAAGCACACAGCCCTGGAGAACAGTTTCTACTAGATTGTAAGCAGCTGAACAATGTCAGCTACTCAACGATGAGATTAATATTTGACCATGCACTGAGAATATTTTGGCCTGATGGGATTCGAAATTCCAATGTATTGCTTTTTATAACAGATGCAGTACCCTACGGATGAATGCAGCTGCTTCTTTAAAGTGCACTGTACCCATGCATGTGACGTGTTTAGCGCATGCATTAGACCGGGTCGCGGAAGAAGTACGTGCAAATTTTCCTGAAGTAGATAAATTAATCGGATGCGTGAATAAAGTATTCTTGAAAACCTCCTCTCGAATTTTGGCATTCAAAACAGAAGCTATTGATATCCAATTGCCCTTTTCACCTGATTTGACTAGATGGGGAACATGGCTCCAAGATTGCAGTTATTATTGCATGAATTTCGACGTTGTAAAGAAAGTGGTTGTTTCTTTTGATAGTGGTGAGTCTCTGTCAATAACAAGGCGCTAGAACTGTTAGCTGATAAATAAATTTCGGTAAACTTTCTTACATAAATACTAATTTTGTGTTCATTCCTAATGCCATAACTTCACTGGAAAAATCCCAAGTGACATTAGTGGAACAGCTACAAATTATGGATAAAGTGGTGAATGATTTGAGCCGTGCATGTGGTAAAGTGGGTGATACAGTGTCGATGAAAATGAAGAAGTGTATAACTAAGAACAAGGGATACACAACATTGTGTTCAATTGGCAGAGCTTTGTCTGGCGAACATTTTTGTCTTGTTGCTGTGAGTTAAATCCAGGAGATACTGCTTGCTTTCAGTGTGCTCCAATTGTTTTCGTTGAAGTAGAGATGAGCTTTTCCATTTATTAGTCAGTACGAAGCAGACAATAGACAATCATTTATGTTTGAGAATCTCTGCCACGTTTTGATTAACTGCAATTGAGAATTGTTGTAAAAGTGCACTGTTTAATTGAAATGGATTTTTTGCAATAAAAGGTACACCCTTCGACAAAAAATGAATCACCTCTTGAATGCACATTTCTTCTATGTCATACTTGGCACAGCGCTGGGTTCAAACTAGGAAACTAGTCATAATTGTGCAGTCCCTGAGCTATTGTTATGTGGCATGAACTGAAGAATCTCCTATGTGTCCTGATAGGTCAGCGGTAAAACATGCGGTCGCAGTTTCTGTTAATGAAGATCGCAGGTTCGCGTCTTCAATTACGCAGCTTTTATGTGATATTTGCATTAAAATGTTTTATGAATTAAATACATTTTATTTTGACATTTGAATTAATCTAGGCCTATACTTTTTAAGTTCATAATTGCTTTTTATACTGTTGAGGTTATAACAATGTTAAATTATATATTTTTACACGCTTTATATTAGCTTGATCTGTATCTGTCTATGTAACGGACCTGTATCTATGAAACGGAATCTTTGAACACAATTTTTACCAACTTAAAAACATTGGATCGACTTGAAACTTTGTATACTTGTAAAGGATCCATGACGATACAACAATTCCATAATTGTTTCCAACATTCTGGCCAGAATCATCAGACAATTAAAAAAAACCGGTGTAATAGGTTGCGGACTTTTCGATTTTTTTAGTCAATCGTTGTAAGAGTTCAGTTGGTAGAACGGTGGACTGTAGTGGTATATAATTTCAGTAATCCGTAGATCGCTGGTAAGAATCCGAGCCAGAGGATTTTTTTAGAAGAGTATTAAGGAAGTAAATTTTCATGGGATTCCGGTTTATGACAATCAATTAAACTAAAAAAAAATAGTTTTAAAAAACTGAAACAACACACTTTATTAGAAAACCAAATTAAAAAATAAAAAAAATTAAAAAACTAAAACAACACGCTTTATTAGAAAACCGAACTAAAAAATGAAAAATAATTTTAATATCCAACACGCTTGGGATAAAATTAAAGTGGTCAACAAAAAAAATCATCACCAACATATATAGGCCTAGAATAAAACTAGAGTTATCTAAAAAAATAGTTTTACCATGGTTTTTACGTTTTCTTCTTAGAGACTTTACTTTTACGAATATGTTTATTATCAAATAATTATTTGATATAGAGCACCCCACGCTTTTGATGGTAAAAATTTGTTTTTGTAGATAACTCTGAATAAATAACAAAGTAAATCAATCGTATATTTTCACCTAAAAGTATGACTGCAATTATTCATCCGAAATGATTAATTGATGAATAGGTCAATATTTTATGAACAGAAATTTGCTTATATCCCCCACAGCTCCTACAAGGGCCGAGGCATCCCTAGATGTGTTGGAGATGATTTTTTTTGTTGACCACTTTAATTGTATCCCAAGTGGGTTGGAAATTAAAATTATTTTTCATTTTTTAGTTCGGTTTTCTAATAAAGCATGTTGTTTTAGTTTTTTTAACTATTATTTATTTTTATCTTGTATACTACCGTCTTCCTCAACTATTTAAAATTTTCGTTGATTTCACTCTAGGCCTTTCGATGCATGCTTCATCGTCTGGAGTTGTTGTAGTAGTATTGAATTAACTGTATGTATAATAGAGGGTTTTGCTCATTAGGCATATTTTCGTTGAGAATGTTTGTATTCTTGGCCTTCATGATATTTTGATACCTTCTAAAATGTTAATTTTGTGTCTGTTGTTTTCTCTGTTTATAATTGACATTTTATTATCGATATTGTTGAAATTGTGGCCACTTTCGAAAAATTTGTTTAGCGAATTTTTATTTTATTGTATTTATGGTTAAAGGAGAAGGCAAATCAAATTTCGCTGTTCACCAGATTTGAATCCAATCGAAAATATGTGGGCTAAGATGAAAATAGAGATGAACTCTAATTGGCCTGCAGATGCACGAAAGACAAAAGATGACTTATGGGCACAAATTCAAGACACCTGGGATGCTCTAGCCGGTCATCCACGTGCCTGTAAAAATTTGATTACACCAATGCCCCGCAGATTGAGGGCAGCAATAGATGCTGAGGATTCATGCACCCGATATTGATTTTGTTTTTGTTAAATTTTTCATTTTAGAAGATATTATTTTGTTTCATCAATTGTTTATTAGAAGGAGGTTTTAATTTATGTTTTTGTGTGTGCATTAAAGTCATAAAACTCAAGTATAAAATTAAATATGAAACTATATTACATGCGAAATGCTATTCTAACATTTAGTTTAAAAACGTAGAACGGGAATCGAACCCGTGAGGTTACGAACGCAGACGATGTCTATTAAACCTCTCGACCATGGAAACACACGAAGCCAAACTCTCTCTTTAATGTTGCTTGAGTGTGCACTGCATTAACTAGCAAACAAACCAGTTCAATTATTGAAAACGTGTTGATGTGAATACGGCTTTTGCGAGCGCTCACGAAGTTTCCCGATCGATTGATAGTATCAGCGGATGACTCTTTTTTTGTCTAAGGGTGTACAGTTATATGTATTATTTAATACTTTTCTTTTAATATTTTGATGCCAAGTTAAATTTTATGTAATTCAATAATCAAGTGTGTACTTAATGTAATAAATAGTATTTTTATTGGTAATTCTTAACTTTTTATTGGTCATTTTATATTTTATTGGTCATTTTTTTGTATTTTTAGGTCAACTTATTTTTTATTTAGCATTTTTTACCAATTTATAGATAATTATAAAAATGATTTTATTGTCCTCCTTCAATCCTGCTTCTAAGATTTTTTATTTATCTCACCACAAGTTCAGTTAGGACATTTTTCCATACATAAACTTAAATGTAATTAGAATACGCATACTATATTTTAACAATGGCTCTAGCGAGATTATGTAAAGGGATAAATAAATATAAGAGCAGAGTGTTTAATAAAAACACTAACGCCCAAACATCAACCTGCATACAAATTAAAGACTGGTCTTTTGAACTCGTTTAGCCGTCATTAATATTAAAATCACTTTGAGAGGCAAACGTTTAATTAATGCTGAAAATTGTTTGGAACACACCAGGCATTTTCAAATGAAAACAGACGAATTGCAAATATGTTTTTGCTTTAACGTGTAATTTCGTTAAAGCTTTCTCTCTCTCTCTCTCTCTCTCTCTCTATCTATCTATCTATCTATCTATCTATCTATCTATCTATCTATCTATCTATCTATCTATCTATCTATCTATCTATCTATCTATCTATCTATCTATCTATCTATCTATCTATCTATCTATCTATCTATCTATCTATCTATCTATCTATCTATCTATCTATCTATCTATCTATCCATCTCTCTCCCTCTATCTGTACATTCTCTGGAATTTTATTAGATGAAGTATATCAGGGTTTCGTAACCTCGGGGATGCAAAGAGATTAGTGGGGAGGTGTGATTATCATTTATTATATATTTTTTCCCCCAACATTATGTTTTACGTAGAATGTATATAGGTCTAAAAACAAAAGTATTGGCTTTTAAGGAAAAGGCGGCGGCGATATGTAAGATTTTCATCGATAATTTAATACTAGAAGAGGTTAAATATTTACCTAGGTTACACCCTGACATATCATGAATAATGTGATATTTCTAATAAAATCCTAATTTCGAATAGGTCACTGAGAATCATCAATAAATATTTTCAGTTACAAAACTCCAAAAAAATACAAGACTTAATTATATAGAATTTAGGGCCGTTCAGTTATCAGTTATTGAACGCAGCCTGGACAATTAAACTCCAAGACAAACGACGGTTAACAACTGCAGAAATGAAATTTCTACGTAAAACGTCTGGCTACAGATTTTTTAATAATATGAAAAATGCTGAAATTGCAGATTAATCAAACAAATACCCATTGTTGATTAACTACAAAACTATAGGTGAATTCAACGTAATATTTGACATGATACACGGAAATTAAAGTTTTTTTTTCCTGCTTCCCAAAGTAGTATAACATATGTTCAAGTGTCAGCACCCCAAAATATTGTATAATATTAACAAACTCGTACCTAACAAGGAATTATTTATTTTAATTAAAACTCTTACACCACATATAAGTGTCAGTTTTTCTCAGTTACATTACTTAGTATGATAATTGACTAAAGTTTATTAGAGCATAAACATTAAAACAAATATTTCATAACTCCTCCTATTCATACTACATTTACAATGCTTGTTGAAATAAAATTGAAAACTTCACGGAGATTTATATTTTACTCTCACTCTGTATAATGTGATGAGATTATACAATTACATCAGGACCGTTAATAAGTGATCAGTAGGTGGCAATCAAGCCCACCGCTCTTATTCAATCCTATGTCGGATAGGCTGATAAGGTAAGACAACTGCTACTCGCTTGCCGGGTGTGTTGTCTCATTGCGAGTGCACCTGATACGGGTAGGAGGGTGGCCATATTTTAACACGTTGTGACCAAATTTTTAAAATGCCAGAGTTATATAATTTACCGATATAAAACGTTACAATTTAAGTTCAATATTATTAAAGATATAAACTCCATACATATATAGAGGAAGTTCGGGTAATGTGAACCTTCGGTTTGAGTGGACCCTGTTAAAATCTTCTTTAATTAGTGCTGCCCTCGAACAGAAAACATTTTAACTTCTTCCCCTCATCAACTTTGACGTGTTCAAGGCCAGTTTATTTTATTCTTTGTGCAAAGGTTTTATTTGTGACATTTATGAAAAGACTAGTTCAAAAGATTTTCCAGCTAAGAATTAAATCTTAATTTTTGCTATTAAATATTATAAATATTGAAAATTTTCGTAAATATATTATATTATGTAGATGTAGTTTCAATATACTGACGGATTTGATTTGACATGGCGGTTGTATAAAATAATTTAGGAATTCGGTTAATGTGGAGCCTCCATGAGGCGGTTAAAGAGGATCAGAGTCCACTTTAGACGAGTACGTATATTTTATCAATGAGGACGCTATCTGTAAAAACCATGCTCTTAATTAATTCTATTTAATATCTTTCTAATTTTACTAAAACCAAATCGTTGTTTGCAGATGAATGACTATAATTTTTCAAAATATTAAATCTACATCAACGCGTTTTAGATACGATCAGCCATAAATACTTTCAGATTAATTTGTGCCTGTCTGTATAAATTAATAGAGAAAACAAACTTAAAAACAGTCTAAAAGCTAGGGTGGAATCTGGGGTCCACTTTACCCGAATATGAAGGTTTAAAGTGGAGATTTCTTGTAATGTAAACAAGTTTATAAATTATGAAGATGTTTCGATTTTTGAATTGAATAACAATGCTAATTCATAGTTACAACACTAATGATAATCACTGTAATTAAACAAATTTCAAATCGCTTAATTAAAAGAAGAAAAAAAAAACAAATTCAAAATAGGGGTTCACATTATGCGACATTCTCTCTCTTTCTCTTTCTCTCTCTCTCTCTCTATCTATCTCTCTCTCTCTATCTATCTCTCTCTCTCTCTATCTATCTCTCTCTCTCTCTCTCTCGCGTATATATATATATATATATATATATATGATATGAAAAGAAAAGAGAATGCTTGAGTCGGGATTTGAACTCGAGTCTCTAAAGTCTGTACCTTTAGCGCTCTAACCAACTGAGCTACCCAAGAATTCCAAGACCAACATACAATTTTCTTATACATGTAGTATTCTCAATTCACACAAGAGGTAGCGGAAAGATCTTCCGACTGCCATCTAGCGGCTAACATAACAGTTAAGCAAATTATTAAAGAGAATATTTACTTTATAGCAGTAACGCTTGTATATATATATATATATATATATATATATATAACGAACAATAAAAATAAAGGCCTAAACCGGGATTTGAACCCAGAACCTGTAAATTGATACTTTAGAGCACTGCCAGTTACGCTATCCAGGCTCCTAGGCACAAACATTTATTTTTCCTTTATACATATATTCTCTATCATGAGAGATAGCGGAAAGTCTGTACCACTGCCCTCTCGTGGCTACTATAACAAGTGAGCAAATTAAAGAGAATTTTTTTTTATTTTAGAGCAGTGACGCTTCTTTATTTCGATGTTATATTTAAACTTTTAACATTTAGCAATGCAGGCCTAATATGACATGAAAAGAAAAATTAAACGCCTGAACCGGGATTTGAACCCAGAACCTCTAAACTAATGTTTTATTGCGCTACCAGTTACTCTATCTAGGCTTCTTTTTATGTCATGTTAAGCCTAAAATAAAATAAGTTAAAACATACCTTCTTAGGCCTGCATTGATAAATGTCAAAATTTAATTACAACATCGAAATATATATATATTGCTAAAGATATTGAAAACTATATATAAATATTTTGAAGAGAAAAAGTAGTAGTAGTAGTAGGACTTTATCAGACAAAAAGTAAGATATTTACAATATTATTTACAAATATGGGTCGCACGGGCAGTAAGCCGTACGTGCTGTTGACAGTCCGTTACAATAAAGTAATAATTGGTACTAGTGTAAAGAAAAATAAACAACAAAAAAAGCAATAACATTACAATTACATAAAGAAAACACAATAATATTACAATTAAATAATAACACAATAGCATTATACACTAATTAATTTATATATAATTGTTAATAATTAATGGTATTGCATTTTGATAAACATATATTTATTCATGAATGAGTGTTGTTCTTATTTTCCGCGTTTTGTCCAGAAATTTACCGAGGTTTATCCAATTTTCTGGATTTACCAATAACTCGTAGCATGCCAATCTTTCCCGATTTGAATTTAGAAATCTTTCCGGTAATAACTGACGTCTCCAATATTCTAAATCATTACATTTTCCTAATATATGTATCTCATCTTCAAAGTTCCCGCACAATGGACATATTCGCATATCGTGATCGTCGCTAATTTTTAGAAATTTCCATGCCCCTAGCCTAAACCAAGCAAGCCCTGATCTCTCCTTAAATCCTAGGTTGAGTATATACGATTCTTTTCCCCAGACGTGTTTTAGGTCTCTTTGTAAACACAGTGAGCGTTTTCCTGTACATTCGGCGAAAGTATCTTGTTGGTTTATATCTAAGTACCTCCTTCTTATTTTTCTCCACACGTTCTTGCGATTTTCAGTCCCTTTTTCCCATATCCAGCCCATCCCAATCTTTTGGAGTTCTCTCCTAACCTCGTCTGCCCAAAATTTAACATCTATGTTTTTAATTTGGTGGTCGTAACAAATTGCTCTAAGCATTGTTTGTTCACCTTGGATTACTCGCAACCAGTATTTGAGTACACGAATTTTACAGTTAATGTCGTCCTGGAATGACCCGAATTCATATAAAATTCCACAGTTAGAAACGGCCTTACTAAGTCCTGTAATATACTTTAGAAAATGCGTATATACCTTATTTAGTATTTCCGTTCTTTGGAAACCCCAAATCTCACTACCATAGTGCATTACTGGCCTGACCATCGCTCCATACATTTTTTATAATGTGCTGACTGGAATATCAGGCACTCGACCCAGAATACCGAGTACACTGTTAAGTTGTCCCCTCCCTTTAAATAATGCTATATCAATATGTTTTTTCCACTTTCCGTTCATTTTCAACGTCGTACCAAGATATTCAAAATGTTTCACGTTTTGAAGTACTTGATCTCTGTATTTCCATTCCTCTGCTCTACCATAAACCGTCCCATTTTTAAAGGTCATTGTTTTTGTCTTACTAACATTTACAGTCAATCCCCAATTCCTACAGTATATTTCCAGTAGGTCAAGACCTCTTTGCAATCCCTTGATTGTCTTGGAACAGATAATTAAATCATCTGCATACAACAGGACTGGGACTTTAACATTTCTTATCTCCGGAGCCTCAATTTCTCCTTCTAGCATTACGTCTACAATATCATCAACGAATAGATTAAATAACATTGGTGATAAAATGCAACCTTGTCTCACTCCCCGATTGGCTTCACTGCTCTCTGTAATGTGCCCTTGGTCTACTTTTATACAAAATTTAACATATTTATAAATTGACATTAAAGCATGTATCATTTTATGAGACAATCCTTTCCGATTTAATTTTTTCCAAAGTGCGCTTCGGTCCACAGTATCAAATGCCATCTTAAAATCAATGAATGCACAAAATAATTTACCCCCTTCATTTTCAGATTGTCATCAATTAATGTTCTCAGAACAAATACGTTGTCCACCGTGGAGTACCCTTCTCTAAAACCTGCCTGATATTTTGAGAGCCTATTGTTCTCTTTAGCCCATTGTCTCATTCGTTCGTTAAAGTACTTTACAATATATTTTTCCGAACACTGACAAGAGACAAATTCCCCTGTAACTTTCTGGTATCTGTGCCCCACCTTTCCCTTTGTATAGCGGTTGGATGACACCTGTCGCCCAGGCTTCCGGATAATCTCCTCCATTAAAAAGTTTGTTGAACGCAGTTTTCAAAACGTCTAATAATTTATTGGATGATATCATATTTTTCAAGAATTCCCCTGGTATTCCATCAATTCCAGGTGCTTTACCATTCTTTAAACATTTAATGGAAGAAACCACTTCATTTTTCGAAATATCCTGATCCAGTAATTGAATATGAATTGGGTCAGGGATCTCAACTATATTTCCTTGATTATATCTTAACCTCTCATTTCCCAGCACCCTATCAAAGTAACTTCTCCATTTCCCGGGCGTTATTCTTGTCCGATTTATGGACTTTACTTTGAGTTCCCTTATCGCTTTCCATATGTCCGCAATGTTCCCACTTTCAGTCGCGACTCTCATTTCTTCGGATTTCTTATTTTGCCATGCTAGTTTTGTTTCTCCCAATAATTCTTTATATTCCTTTCTCTCTTGCGCATAATTTTTTCTGCTTTCATCTGTGCTTTCTTTTCTAAACTTTAAAAGACTACTTTCGACAAATTTCTTTTTCTTTCTACATGCATTATTGTACCACCCTTTGTCCTTCTGGTTCATTGCGTATTTAACCTTGAATTTTTCCCCTGCTTTTTGAAAACATTCTGTCAAAGTTTTAATAATTTCCTCCCCGCTAAGATCATTTAATTGCAGATCCTGTATTAGCGTTTCCAAACTCCTGATAAATTCTTCTCTCAGATCCTCGATCCACCTGAAACGTGTAATTGGCCGCAATATTGTTGCCACCTCATCATTAACTGTCTCACTAATACCTTTCATATTTAAAATAAGTTTGTTTGGGAAGTGGTGTGATTCGATTCTGGAAACTATACAGAAATTACTTAGGACTGGAATCATGTCTTGTGTGCATATTGAATAATCGATTACGCTACTTCCATTTTTATTAATAAATGTCAGTTCTCCATTTTTATCTTCCCCATATTTCCCATTCAGAATTTCAAGTTCAAATGCATCGCAAAAAGCTAACAATTGGTTTCCTTCTGAATTTAAAATCTTATCTTTGCTTCTCCTACCCTCACCTCGTGTTTCATTATCATCCGATTTTATAGTGATATTTTCCTCCCCAATCCTACGTTAAAGTCCCCTAAAATTATTATTCCCGCTTCCGGAAACCTATCTTTTATTTCTGCCAACGAGTCAGACAATTCAACGAAAAAATTTGGATTGGCATACCTGGAATTTAGTGGTTGGCGGTAAATAGACAACAGACACATTTCTGCTCTTCCTGTATGGTAATATATACAAATTGCCTTTTTTAAAGTAATATATACAAATTGCCTCTTTTAAAGCAATATTTACCTTTTTAATATATGGGTCTAAGTTAGCTTTATATAAAATGGCAACACCGCCTGGATATCTACCTCTCTTCCCTCTATTTTCATTACCCTTAAAATAACCTCTCATATTATATAGATGTACGCATTCATTAGCTTCTAACCATGTTTCTCCTAGAGCTAATATATCAAAAGTCTCAATAAACTCTACACATCTATCCATTGAAAGTTTTTGTTTTAACCCTTCGATATTCCATGAACCGACTGTCAACATATCCTGTTGTGTTCCCTTGCCATTAGTCTTACCTGTATTTTTCGTACTTCCCCCTCTCAATAGTTACTTTTCTGTGGGTAAATTCAGCAGTCTTAGTGGTTTTCTTGTTTGCGTTCTTGTGTCCGCCGGTCGTTCACCTCTTAGAGGTCAGGTATTCTTTTTGCGTTTGACTGTTTTGTGCTGAATATTTACTGGATCCCTCGGAGATAGTATCGTAGTACTCCCTCTCTCTTTCTCTCGTGTAGAATTTTCTCCCTCCTCTGCTGTAAGGAGACCACCTGCTGTTGTAGCGTCCCATGTAGGTTTTGAGGACTCGCTGTCAATGACCTCTTCAAATTCATTTTCGGGGTTGACCATATTTTCTAGTTGTTCCCTGCTCCAGATTCGTCCATTTATAATCAATTTATTAAATAGCAGGATTGCATGGCAGCCCTGCCTCCTCGTCTCGAGCATGTGTCGCTTAAGATAGTCCCTTTCGCGACGCACCTTCTCACTAAAATCTTCGGCAATATTGATACCGGTCTCTAAGGATCCAACATTTTATTTTGTAGTGTGGTAATTTGCATACGATCGGTCACTTTCCACTATTCCAACGACCTACTCTGTGCGCTCTTTCAAAATCACTGTCCACCAAATCAATCCCGATTTGCGCCACTACTCTTTTAACTACATGTTTTTATTATTGATTTCGTACATCTCAATGATGGATAAATCATATTTGAAGAGAAAAATTATACGCTCAGACCGGGACATGAACCCGGGACCCTTGGTTCTCTAGACCAAGTGCTCTACCAACTGAGCTACCTGAGCAAGTACCGATCTAAACGCAAATCCTTCTCTATATACATTGTAATTCCCATCCACCAAATGCTGTGAAGCCATGCTTCTATCTTGCAAATGGCGGCTCCTTTTTATTAAGAAGACATATTTGGGAATTATATATTACAGCCAGTACGGCTTTTTTCAAGTTTTTATTATTGATTTCGTACATCTCAATGATGGATAAATCATATTTGAAGAGAAAAATTATGCGCTCAGACCGGGACTTGAACCCGGGACCCTTGGTTGTCTAGACCAAGTGCTCTACCAACTGAGCTACCTGAGCAAGTACCGATCTAAACGCAAATCCTTCTCTATATACATTGTAATTCCCATCCATCAAATGCTGTGAAGCCATGCTTCTATCTTGCAAATGGCGGCTCCTTTTTATTAAGAAGACATATTTGGGAATTATATATTACAGCCAGTACGGCTTTTTTCCAAGTTTTTATTATTGATTTCGTACATCTCAATGATGGATAAATCATATTTGAAGAGAAAAATTATACGCTCAGACCGGGACTTGAACCCGGGACCCTTGGTTCTCTAGACCAAGTGCTCTACCAACTGAGCTACCTGAGCAAGTACCGATCTAAACGCAAATCTACATTGTAATTCCCATCCACCAAATGCTGTGAAGCCATGCTTCTATCTTGCAAATGGCGGCTCCTTTTTATTAAGAAGACATATTTGGGTCCCGGGTTCAAGTCCCGGTCTGAGCGTATAATTTTTCTCTTCAAATATGTTTTAACTACATGTTCAGTTTCCTCCCAGCTCTACCTGTCTTCTTCATGCACTCCATATATCACAATATTATTACGGCGACTCTGGTTTTCGAGACAGTCTAATTTAGATTCCAGCCATTTCAATCTGTCCTCCATCCGATGCATGTTCGCCTCAATATCACGAATTTTTTCACCCACGTTGCACTTTTCAAACCCCTCTTTCACTTCAGATGACACTGTTTCAATCAGCTTTCTAACTTCTTCCATAATGCTTTGTCCCCTGAACACTTCAACCACTCTAACAAAAGCACGTCCACTCTTCCCGACGGCCTGCTTGGAACAGTATTAGCAGTACTATCACGTATATCAAACACAAAATGTTACTTTATTTTGTTGCATTTATTACGTCAGTTACCGTGATCATAATTAATAGAGAAGACTAGCGTCAACATGTGAGCAAAATAAACTTACCAGATTACCCCGATACATCCTTTATTACGTAACCCAGGAGAAGAGATCTTCGGGAAGACCTCACACGAGATAAATGGAGACCGTAACATACCGTTAGGTATACTACGTGACAGGAAGATGATGACGTTAAGTTTAAATTTTAAAACATAAGGTTATTTTCTTTATACAAATAAATTATTATGAACTACTGAGTTCCATAGTTTTAAAAGGGTTTATATAAGTTAAAATAATGTTTAGTATTTCTGTTTAATTTTCATTAGAAATTTTTCCCTCAACCTAAAGTAATTTTATTCTTCCGAAATGTACTAACATGAGTATTTTATTCGGTCAATTCCATTCTATTCAGAGCCCTCCTGACCCCAATCATCCATTATTCCTGTAGTTTTCCTTTTCTCCTCCTGACTCCAGCATTCTATTCCAAAAATAATTTTCGGAATTCTGCTTTCTCCCATTCTTTTAATATGTCCAAACCATCTCAATTTTCGTTCTTAGGTTACTTCAAGGATAGTCTTATGCACTTTCATCATAGCTATAATTTTTTAGTTTATAATTTTATCAGCTTTTTATTTACTTTCCGCTGCCAATACCTCATTTCTAGAGCCATAATTTTCTTGAATGTGGTCTGTCGAATGTCCAAGTTTCAGCTTCAATTAACGATACACTTTGAACTGATGAATTATTATTTTTTATATTGTTTGTATTTATAAAAGTATTACTCCAAAGAACTGGATTCAGGATACAAATTATTTTTCTATCTATTCTTCTTATTTTTTTTTCGATTTCTGCTGAGCTTCTTCCGTCATATCCTAAAATGGATTCCAAATATTTGAAAGTACGGTATTGATTGTAGCACTGTTAAAAATAAATCATCATTATCACTCCAAGGATTAGGCAATTGCCCGTTCCGACATCATAATGCATCAGCCGAAATTTTTCTAGGTCTTCTGACTTCGTGTCTTCCTCTTGCTTGATAATTTCTTGCTAGCAGTGGATATCTCTTCTTACTCATTCCATTCATGTGACAAATCCACGTTTGTCTATAATTCGTGACTTTTGTACTTTTAATTCTTCCTTTTATATCCTCATTTCTAATTCTATAAAGATTTGTACATCCTTTAACTTATCTGAGGAACTTCATTTCCACCGTCTGTATTCTATCTTTCTGTTTTTTTTGGTTGGAGCCTAAGTTTCACATCCATAAAATATAGTGGGAATTGCCATAACTTTGTACATTTTCATGAATATTTTTCCTTTTAATTTCATTCTATTACGTTATTTGTATTGTTCCACATACCATCTGAAATTTATTAATTTTGGAATCAATATCTCTTTCCACATTGAAGGTAATATCGCAGCTCAATTAGTTGAAATTAGACACTGTTCTATAATTTTGTTTCTAAAATAATGTTGGATTTCAACTGGACATTTTCCTCTAAAAGCCACAATCTTTGTTTTTCTTACTGATATATGTACACTCTTCGACAAAAAATTGAGTCATCTCTTGAACGCACATTTCTTCTAAGTCATACTCGGCACAGCGCTGGGTTCAAACTAGGAAACTAGTAATAATTGTGCAGTCCCTGAGCTACTGTGTTATGTGGCATAAACTGAAGACTCTCCTACATGTCGTGATAGCTCAGCGGTAAAGCATGCGGTCACTGTTTCTGTTAGTGAAGATTGCGGGTTCGCGTCTCCAAGTACGCAATTTTTTTTCGTGATATTTGTATTAAAACGTTATATTAATTAAGTACATTTTATTTCGACATGTCAATTAATCTATACTTTTTAAGTTCATAATTGTGTTTTATACCGTTGAGGTTGTAACAATGTTAAATTGTATATTTTTATAAGCTTTATATTAACTTGTCCTGTATCTCTCTATATAACGGACCTGTAGGCCTATCTATGTAACGGAATTTTTGAACACGATTTTCACCCACTTAAAAACTTAAAACATTAGATCGACTTGAAACTTTGTATACTTCTAAAGGACTCATAATAATACAATAATTTCATTATTTCTTTTAAATCTTGGCCAGAATCATCAGAAAATGAAAAAATAAATAAAAACCGGTGTAATAGGTTACGACTTCTCGACTTTTTTGTCAATCGTTTTAAGAACTCAGTTGGTAGAGCGGTGGACTATAATGGTATATAATTTCAGTAATCCATAGGCCGTTGGTTCAAATCCAGGCCGGAGGATTTTTTAGAAGAGTATTAAGCAATTACATTTTCATGGGATTCCAGTTTATGACAATCAATTAAACTAAAAACACAAAAAAAAATAAATAATAGTTTTAAAAACTAAAACAACACGCTTTATTAGAAAACCATACTAAAAAATTAAAAATAAATAACATTTAAAAAAACTAAAACACGCTTTATTAGAAAACCGAACTAAAAATGAAAAATAATTTTAAATTCCAACACGCTTAGGATAAAATTAAAGTGGTCAACAAAATAATCATCTCCAACACATATAGAATAAAACTAGTTATCAACAAAAAGAAAATCATTTTACCATCAAAAGCGTGGGGTGCTTTTTTCTGATTTTTACGTTTTATTCTTAGAGACTTTAATTTGACCAATATCTGTTTATTATCAAATATATTAATTGATATAGGGCACCCCACGCTTTTGATGGTAAAAATATTTGTTTTGTAGATAACTCTAGTTTCATTCTAGATAAGTTGGAGATGATTTTTTGTTGACAACTTTAATTTTATCCGAAGCGCGTTGGAAATTAAAACTATTTTTCATTTTTAGATCGGTTTTCTAATAAAGCGTGTTGTTTTAGTTTTTTTAAGCTATTATTTATTTTTACCTTGTATACTACCGTCTTCTTCAACTATTTAAAATTTTCGTTGATTTCACTTTAGGCCTTTCGATGCATGCTTCATCTTCTGGAGTTGTTGTAGTAGTATTGAATTAACTGTATGTCTAATAGAGGGTTTTGCTCATTAGGCATATTTTCGTTGGCTTTCTTGATAATTTTGACTTCTTCTGAAATGTTAATTTTGTGTATGTTGTTTTCTCTGTGTATAATTGACATTATATTATAGGTATTGTTAAAACTGTGGCCGCTTTCTGAAATCTGTTTAGCTAAATTTGATTTGATTGTTAAAGGAGAAGGCAAATCAAATTTCGCAGTTCACCTGATTTGAATCAAATCGAAAATGTGTGAGCTAAGATGAAAATAGAGATGAACGCTAATTGGCCTGCAGATGCAGGAAAGACGAAATATCGCTTATGGCACAAATTCAAGACGCCTGCGATGCTCTAGACGATTGTCCACGTGCCTGTAGATATTTTATTGCATCAATGCCCCGAGGATTGAGGGTGGATGCTGAAGGTTCATACATCCGATATTAATTTTGTTAAAGTTTTCATTTTAGAAGATATTATTTTCTTTCTTCATTTAATTATTAGGAGGTTTTCATTTGAGTATTTTGTGTGTGCATTAAAGCCTTAAAACTCAAATATAAAATTAAATATGAAACTATATTACAGGCGAAATGCTATCCTAACATTCAGTAAAAAAAAAAAAAGGTATAACGGGAATCGAACCCATGAGGTTACAAACGCAGATGCTGTGTGTTAAAGCTCTCGACCACGGAAACTCACAAAGGCAAGTTCTCTCTTTTATGTTACTTGAGTGTGCACTACGTAAACTTGCAAACAACACTGTACAATCACCGAAAACGCGTTAATGTGAATAAGGCTTCTGCGAGTGGCCACGAAGTTCCCCGATCGGTTGATAGAATCAAGAGATGACTTTTTTTTTTGTCTAAGGGTGTACATATTATACAATGTACATATTTTATTTTAATTCATACAAATATTCATGTAAGTCATCATCATGTTTCTGTATAATAATTAAATTGTCAGCAAACAAAAGATTATTTATATATTCTTTATAAATAATAATATTTTATTTATTCTGGTAGAGTTGAGGTCAGAAACCTTTTTCTTTCACTCAACCCGCAGAAATATTTCCACAGCACAAAATTATGATAAAAAACAAAATAGATACTTTGAAAAATGTATAAAAATACGATTAATGCATTTAAAAGAAACTGTTTGTTATATAGAAATCAATTTGGTTTCAGACATAATATAAGTACAGATGATGCAATTATGACTGTCACCTCAATTATAATTCATAACTTAGACTCAGGAAATAAATGCCTAGGAATTTTCTTAGATCTCCAAAAAGCCTTTGATACAGTTAATCACAGCACACGCTGGATAAATTAGATAAATTGGTATTAAATGAACCGCTTTAGTACTATTTAGATCGTATTTAAGAATAGAACCCAAACAACAAACATCGACGATAACTACAGTAGTATACCTAATATTAATACAGGTATCCCTCAGGGGACTGTTTTAGGACCAAGCTTATTCCTAATTTATATTAATGATTTACTCATAATTAACTTAGAAACATTTTCTGGTTCTATATATGCATATGCTGACGACACGGTTGTCTTATTTTCCGGCTCTACATGGACCGAAACCATGCATAATGCTAATAAAGGAGTGAATGTAATTAAATAATGGCTAGGCTCAAATTTACTTTCTTTAAGTATCTCAAAAACTACATTAATTCCTTTCTCTTTAACAGAACGCGGTATATATTAATTTCATTCAAACCCCAGTCTCGATATTACAATACACAATTGCAATAACGCATATTGCACGTGTCCATTCTTAAGAATATCAACACAAGTGAAATATGTATGTATTATAACAGACCAATATAAAGATACGACAAACACGTTTCCTTGCTGTGCAACAAACTGCGTAAAACTATTCACAAATTTATCATCCTTCGATTATATTTACCAATGTATGTATTGCGAACTGTTTACTTAGCTCTGGTTCAATCGATAATCCAATACGGAATATTAGGTTAGGGTGGAATCACAAGTTCTATCCTTTCTCCCTTAACATGACTACAAAAACAAATAATAAAAATCTGCTTGCAGAAACCTTTAGATTACCCTACAAATTTAATTTATTTAGAATTCAACGTGCCAAATATTAAACGAATATTCAAGCATACATTTACTACTTATTTTCACAAAAATAAAAACGAATTTAAAGAGCACCATCGAAGTTTTTACAGTACCAGACAAAATTCTACTTCATTGCTACACGTTCCAAAATTTTATACAATTTCTGGATCTAAACATAGTAGATATCTAGGACCCAAATTATATAATGAATTAATTAGATCAAATCCAGAACTAAGTAAACTAAACACAGCTAGATTTAAAAAAGCAGTAAAATTAATTATTTTTAATTAATTAATAAAGCG
This sequence comes from Diploptera punctata, assembly GCA_030220185.1. Taxonomy (NCBI): domain Eukaryota; kingdom Metazoa; phylum Arthropoda; class Insecta; order Blattodea; family Blaberidae; genus Diploptera; species Diploptera punctata. The sequence continues at coordinate 299,142 of JASPKZ010007164.1, forward strand.
AATAAAATTGACCATTTGAATATTTTAAAATAATAAATATAAAGCATCTATTTTTGCTTATATTATTATAAATCAATATATTACTAATTACTTTTTTGTATTATTGGTTATAACCCATTACATTATATGGTTTATATTATTTTATGTAAATCATTCTCCATTCCATTAATTCTTTTGTTAGAATAAGTCTTATTTCCAATACATCATTATTTTTATTTGTATGTGTCATAATTTATGTAAAAATGAAACTGGCCCCATAACTTTAAAACTATATATTCTATTTATATTATTCATGTAACTGAATTGCACCCGAGCACGAGCATTTGCTCATTCGGGTGTCAATAGTGTGTACAACATTTATTTGTAAATAAAATTTATTCTTATTCTTAATATATATATATACTAGCTGGCCCGGCGAACATCGTATCGCCTTTAAATATTTTTACGTTAATGTTTCCGATGTTTTAATAGTTATCTGCTATTCGGGGCTGAAACAAATCCAACAAATCAAAGATCATAAAAATCGGTCCAGCCGTTCTTCAGTTATAAATAGTGTAACTAACCCGACTTTGTTTTATATATATATATATAGAAGTCCCGGCCACGCGTTGCTGTGGCTAAGGTATACGTTAAATTATGTTGTAGTATAGTAAGTGAGAAATCTAAATCAGAAAGTTTTTGTTTTACACAATTTTTTAGTTCTGATACGTTAACTACACCCGGTATAAATATGGGTGGTGGTTCATATGGAAGTGGTTTTGTTGATTGAGATGAATTTATGTTGTCTGCATTCTCAGTATCATCCATAAGTGTATCATAAGGATTATATACATTTATTGATGGAATATTTTGAGGAGGCTTGCTGATTTCATTATACTTTCGCTTTTTTCTACGAACTTGTTCGCAGTTTGGATTCTCATCATCATCAAGAAATCTCTGTATAGTAATATCATCTTGTTTTTTATTTAATTTCGGCATGGAGATTGTTTCTGTAGTATTAGGCATATTATTATAACTAACAGGCTTACTTACAATTCTGTTATTCCGTTCCTTAGGGCTTTCATATGTTTTTAAATTGACATTCTTCTTAAATGTAAGATTTATGTCACATAGGCCTATACCAATTTGCGGAAATTCACTTGATATCTTATCTTTCATGGTCTCTAGAACTGATTCGCTATACTGTTCAACGTCTCTTCTCGGTCCAGTTAAATTTAAATTAAGTTGCTGTATTTCAGCCAGATTACTTAAAACTAATACACACGAAATTAATATTATTATCAATATATTGAAAATAAAATAAACACAAACACACTTAAATTATGAAATAATCAATATTTGTAATTCAATTGAAATTCGCGGTTGCAAGAAAAAGCACACCCACCTGGTTAAATTATAAACCAATTACCGTACACGGCCATCTGTTAGAATCGTATGGAACTCACAGATAATTATAACTATTTGTTAAATAATAAACAAATAATTTGCAATAAAAATAATTCAACTATAAATTTAGTTATAATCTTCTCTAAGTCTTAAGTTGGATCAAACTGCACAGAGTGTGCAATATTTTATTAAAATCGGTTCAGTAGTTTAGGATTCTATCGCGGACAAACAACGTGACACGTAATTTTTGTATATTAAGATATATAACGTGTTTTCCACGTTTTATCATAATTTGTTTACTGTGTATAATGTGTATATATATTTTTGCTTTCTTTATAGATTAAACATAATAATATCAATTAAACAAATAAATAATAGTTTAAAAAACTAAAACAACACTTTTATTAGAAAACCGAATTAAAAAATGAAACAATTTTAATTTTAAACACGCTTGGGATAAAATTAAAGTGGTCAACAACACAAAAATCATCTCCAATACATCTAGAATAAAACTAGTTACCATCAAAAGCGTGGGGTGTTTTTTATAGTTTTTACGTTTTCTTCTTAGAGAGTTTACTTTTACCAATATCTGTTTATTATCAAGTATATTAATTGATAAAGAGCACCCCACGCTTTCGATGTTATTTTTTTGTAGATAACTAGTTTTATTCTAGATATGTTGGAGATGATTTCTTTGTTGACCACTTTAATTTTATCCCAAGCGTGTTGGAAATTAAAGTTATGTTTCATGTTTTAGTTCGGTTTTCTAATAAGGCGTGTTGTATTAGTTTTTTAACTATTATTTATTTATTAGTTTTAATATTTTACAGAATAAGATAAAAATGTAATTATATTTAAATTCGATACTATTGTAGTATGAGCTAAAAGTAATACTCTACTAAAAAACACCTCCGGGCCGGATTTGAACCAGCGACATACGGATTACTGAAATTATATACCACTACAGTCTACCGCTCTACCAACTGAGTTCTTATTACGATTGACTAAAAAGTTGATAAGTCCGTAAACCTATTATACCGGTTTTTATTTTTTGATTTTCTGATGATTCTGGCCAGTATTTAAAAAAACATTTATGATATTATTGTATTGTCATAGGTCCTTTACAAGTAGACAAAGTTTTAGGTCGATCCAATGATTTTAAGTGGGTGAAAATCCTGTTGAAAGATTTCTTTACATAATTACACAGACGTTTTTTTTTCTGATGATTCTGGCCAGGATTTTAGAAAAAAACTTAAGAAATTATTGTATTGTCATAGGTCCTTTACAGGTGTACAAAGTTTCAAGTCGATCCAATGATTTTAAGTCGGTGAAAATCGCGTTGAAAAAGTCCGTTACATAGATAGATACAGATTAAGCGAATATAAAGCGTGTAAAAAACTTGATGTCCAGAATCTCCTGAAATCCTATAGTAGATGATGAGATGTCTTATAGTGATGGCAACAGTTATGATGCGATACTTTTTATAAATTATGCTTGAAAGATAAATATTGGAAACGAGAGGCTAAATTATTTTAAACCAAAGTATAAATAATCCTAAATAGGATAATAAACATTTTTTTCCTATCTTAAAGACGAAGTCATTACAATTTGAGGAAAATATACATTCATTTTTTTAACTTATTTATTTTTAATTTAATAATAATAATAATAGCTTTATTTTACCTGGCAGAGTTAAGGCCTTAAGGCCTTGTCTACCACTCAACCAGGTTTAAAAAAATACAAAAGAAAAGTCTTAAATCTAAATTACAATATATATATATATAAACGATTACAAGTTATGAATACAATACAATTAATATTTATAATGTATTTTGATTTACTCTAAATTTAACGAATTAAATATATAATATGTACAATATATATAAAAAACAGGAAAAGATTAATGACATAGTATAAAATTAAATAAATAGAGAAAAATTAATTATTAGACAACAGGTAACTGTATAAGCGTGACTTAAAGGTACCAAGTGTGCGGCAACCCCTGATATCTTGAGGAAGGAGATTCCAGGAGCGGGCAGAGGCTACTGTGAAGGAAGTAGAATAGGAGGAAGTGCTATGAAGAGGAATTGTTAGCAGACTGCTATCTTGTGATCTAGTGTCAATATTGTGGTAAGAGGATAACTTCTCAAATCTAGACGCCAGGTAAGTAGGGATGTAGGAATTCAGAAGCTTGAAAAGTAGTGAAAGAGAGTGCAATTTACGTCTGTCAGTAAGACGGAGCCAAGAGAGGTTATTAAAGTGTTCGGAAATATGGTCATAACGGCGGATATTGAAAATGAATCGAACGCAAGCATTATGAACACGCTGCAGTCTCTGCGACAAGTCATAGTTTAGATCATTATATATAATGTCACAATAATCGAAGTGTGGTAACACAAGATTCTGCACAAGGATTTGTTTTAACGAAAATGGGAGAAAATTTCTTTAAACGTCTAAGATAATGTAAGATGGAGAAAGTCTTTTTACATATGTGTTTCACTTGTGTTTGCCAGGTTAAATTTGCGTCTAGATGTAGTCCAAGATCTATTACTGAAGAAGAATAAGGGATGATTATATTATTTATAGTAATGTTTGGTAGTGTAGATATGTCAAAGGTTGTAAGCAGTCTTTGTTGTCCCATTAGAATTACTTGTGACTTGTTAGGATTTAGATTTAGACCGATACTTGAAGACCAGTTAAAGATGGATATGAGATCGTCATTCATTTTTGTCAAGCTGTTATAGAGAGAATGAGGAGGTGAATGTAGGTAAATTTGGAGATCATCAGCGTAGAGGTGATAACGGCAGTGCTTTAGTACAGTTGGCAAGTCATTTATGTAGATTGAGAAAAGAAGAGGTCCGAGAACACTGCCCTGGGGGACTCCAGCCGGCACGTTGCGCCAAGACGAAGATCTAGAGTTTAATGAAACGTATTGTTGACGACCGTGCAGGTATGAGTCGAACCAGGATACAGCGCTGTCAGACAAGTGGTAGGTGCTTGAGCTTTATCATAAGTAAGTCGTGGTCTACTGTGTCAAAAGCTTTGCTGAAGTCAAGTAAGGTTAAAGGAGTCAATTGACGTCTCTCCACGGCTTCACGAATATCTTCAGTAATTTTTAGCAAAGCTGTGGTTGTGCTATGACCATATCTAAAGCCGGATTGATAAGGATCAAGGAGGTGATTTTCTTGGAGATATTCAGTCATTTGCTTATGTACAATATGTTCCAGGGCTTTAGATAATGTCGGAAGGATGCTAATCGGTCGGTAGTCATTACAGTTAGCAGGTGTACTTATTTTTGGTATAGGCCGAACTCTAGACTGTTTTCATACAGTAGGGAAGATAGAAGTTATAAGGGAAGCATTAAAAATATGAGTCACTGTGGGTAGTATAATGTCAATGATTTTATTTGCATTAAAATGCTGATGTTATCTGTTCCTTGTGCATTGGATTTAATCCGCTTGAGTGCTTTTTTAACGTCTATAGGCGAAATGTCGTTAAAGTGAAATTTATCTCTTCCTATATGGGGGGATGGGGATAAGTCTTTAAGAATGTCTGTTTTAGTCTTGTTGTCTGGAGGTGTCATGGGTATTGAGGTAAAATGTTCATTTAAGTCATCTACAGAAATGTCTATAGAGTCAGTTGAGGGATTCAACTGTCTAAGTCCCATTGCACGGAGATTTCGCCAAGTGTCCCGTGCACTTATTTCAGGTCCGATTATACTGTGGGCGTGTCGTAGTTTGGCATTGCGTATAGTTTGTGTAGTTGTGTTTCTAAGTTGTTTGTACAGTTGCCAGTTCTCGTCATTTTTATGTCGTCTGTATGTTCGGTATGCTTTGTCTCGTTTTGACATAAGTTCACGTATTGAGTCATTCATCCAGGGTGCAGGGGGGCGGGAAAATCGTCGGGTTTTTACTGGTGCATGTCTATCATATAGTTGTAATATCAGTGTATTAAATGTGTCTACTTTTTCATCAACTGATCTAAGATTCCATATTGTGTACCAAGGTAGTTCTAAAGCGTCTGATTTTAGTTTAGTATCGTCTATGTTTTGTAAATTTCTGTACGTAATCAATTTAGAGCGTCTTTTAGGACATTGGAGTGAGTATTCTACGAATACAATGTCATGAGCAGATATGCCGGGAGCAGGAATTTGTCCATATGACAGTACTTTCTGTGGATGTGTAGTCACTATTAAGTCCAGTAGAGTGTCGGTATTAGCAGTATGATGTGTGGCAGAGAAAGGAACAATTGTCATATTTAAGCTTTGGAACATATTTTTAAGTTGTATGGCTGGTGAGTCAGTCTGAAGAAGATTTGTATTAAAATCGCCTGCGACAATAACGTGTTCATAATGAGGTAATGAATCGTTCAGAGCGTTTTCTAGATCCGAAAGGTGCCTTATTTTTGGAGGTTTGTATACAATGCATAAGAGACATTTTTTTAGACTGGCTTGAATTTCTACGAATAAGAACTCGGGGCGAGCGGAATATAACAGAAGGGGACTTGTGGACAATTCTTGGATTAAGCTCATTTGATATAAAGGCACAAACTCCTCCACCTCTTTTATCTATTCTGTCATTTCTGAGCAATGTATATCCGTCTAGGTGAACAAGGGACGAAGGTATGGAAGGGGTCAGCCAGGTTTCCGAAATTAAAATGGCGCTCAGTCGAAGAGATGAAAATATGGTTTCAAACTCATCAAAGTGGGACAGAATGCTTTGTGAATTTACGTGAGCGATTTTAAGTGATGATTTATCAATAGAAAATGCATTCTTAAGTAGACTAGTAGTATTTGTTGTTGGAGGGGATGGTTGGGATTGAGGAATGTTGCTACCTGCGTTAAAAGTTGTCTGCACAATAAGAGGGTGATTGGAGAAGGTGAGTGAGTCAGAGGTTGCAAACATGTCTACATTTGTCAGCTCAATGTTGCCAATAGCAGAAAGTAAAAATAAACTATGTACTGTAATAACTCTAATAAAATTAAAATAATTTAGCTAAACAAAGAACTTAAATTAAAATAAAACAAGTAAGTTGTCCTAAATAAAAAATAATAAACTTAAAACTTACCTAAATTAGAAATAAATTAACAATATAATTGTTAGCAAAGAAAAGACAAAGTAAACATATTTTACACTCAGGTCCTATCTAGTTGATATCCGTAGAAGATCTAATTTTGCGTTTTTCGCCATTCACTTTAGCTATGACGGCACCGTCCATTGTCCATACATTTTGAATACCGTATTTCTGTATACTCTCTTGTAGCAGGCGATAGCGACACTTCGTTAGGTCCTCGCGAACAGTGACCCCACTTCCTTTCAACTTTTTCTTGCTTAGAAAAACTTCACTGCGCTTGCGGTAACTAACAAATTTCACTATTATAGCCCGCGGTCTTTCAGCATTACTAACACCAACACGGTGACTTCTGTCAATGTCAGTCACTGATAAATCGACACCGATTTTTTTGGCCACCTCGATGGCTTTCTGGTCAGTGTCCTCTCCGGCCTCTTTTAGTATCTACTTCGTCTGACGTTATGTCTAATTTTCCTTTAAGATATATACCATAAAGGGATTGAAACAAGGGTGCAGTCTATCACCAATTTCATTTAATGTTTATGTAGAATTTATATTAATGAAATGGAAACAAAGCTGCAAAGGTATGGGGATCCCAATACGCAACAGATTTTTGCTGACATTACAATTTGCTGATGATCAACTGATTTTAGCGCAAGACAAATTTTGTATGGAATTCACGATAAAAAGGTTAAAAAACACACATGAATCATGGGGTCTCACAGTAAATTTACAAAAAAAACAGAATATCTGGCAATAAATGGCAATGCAAGAGAAAATTTAATATTGGACGAAGGAATCCAAATAAAGCAAGTGAAACAAACTAAATATTTTGGAATAATTATGGGTAACATTGAAGGTATACGCAAAGAGAATATAAAACATAGAATTGAATTGAGTAGCAAAATAATATCATCTTAAATTCCATATGATGGGATAAGCATATTTCGAAAGACACAAAAAAATATATCGGTAAAACATTGGTGGAATCTGTTGCAATGTATGGAAGTGAGGTATGGACAATCAATAAGTACTACAAAAATAGACTAATAGATCTAGAAATGGATTATTTATGCAGAAGTGCCAGAAAGTCAAAATTAGAACTTGTCACAAATAAGGAAGTTAGAAATATAATGGAAGCAGAAGAAAGCATAATTGAAAGAATTGAGGAGAAGGAATTAAAGTGGTTAGGACATGTTTTAAGAATAGAAGATGAGCGATGGCCAAAGCAACTATATCAATGGCAGCAGCTGTAAAAACCCGAAGATAGAGATATATTTTGTCAAATCCCATTATAAAAAATGCAAAATTTCAAAGTTAGAAATTATAATTAATGTGGAATGTATGGTTAACACTATTTGAAACCAAAACTACAGTACTGAAATCGTAAAAACACATACACACAAATATAAACACGCTTAACAGAATACAAATCCTCAACAAGTGAAGTGCTAGCTTTTGTGAAACCCACTTTTAACCCTCTGACCACATCCAATCATATATCGCACCGTTGAATATGTGGAAAACCTCACGCGAATAAGCAAAAATTTATCCCCAACCGTCCTCGCACCCTCAGTATTCCCAATTTCAAAACAAACCTCTGTGCTTAATACGTTGAGTATAGTACGTATGAGAAAATGTGGTATGTGAATATAGAAGCGCATTATTTTTACCCTCCATTTTGCTCTAATGTATAAAAAAACAAGTGGTGACTAATTGAAGCTACCCCATCAGATTTGCCTGGGTATAATTCTATGAAACAGGTACGCCGAGCCATTGAATCAAATATAATACCATCCTATCACTAGAATGAATTGCTATGGACCACTGTCTGCTGATTTCCCTTCCCTCTAGAGCAAGTGATCTGCAATTCCATGTTTCACTACAGCATTCACATAGAAACTTTCCTGTGTTGCATTTCTCTATTAGGAAATACAAATAATTAATTATAATAATAGTAAAACCATTAATAGACCTAATAATAATAATAATAGTAATAATAATAATAGTAATAATAATAATAATAATTTTATTAAAACGGATATAATAACCTTTCCTTCGATGAATGAAGTAAATTACGGTATACATTTTTTTTTGTAAGCCCATGCTTTCCCTTTACAGAGATTTAGGCGCTTTCCCCCTACAGGGAAGATTGAACCATACTAATTTAGTTACACTTGTTTTCGTACAGATGTCATTTGAGTGGTCCGTGGTCAGCGTTCCGCCTCATACTGACATCTAGGAAACCAAGGTAGTACTAGGACGGGAAAATTCGGTAAATTTTGCTTAGAGGCCTTTCCATTCAGGCTTAAGGATTTTTTACGAGTCTGAAGATTTTCAGACTCGGGACCCACGGCTTAAAATCCCTCCCGGAGGACTTGCTCCTTGGATTTTTCCGTCCTAAAAAATCCATCGACTCCGGCCGGGTTTGAACCCGCGACCCTCGGGACCAGAGACAAGGAGCATAACCACTAGTCCATCGCGGCCGATTATATAAAAATATATAAATAATACAACGAACCAACAAGCTGTTAGCAGTAGAAATGGACTTTTATAGGCGATCGACAAGAATTTCAAGAAGGGATAAGGTCAGAAACAGCACAATAAGGGAAATAATACAAGTTGAAGAAAACATATTAGGAAAAATAGAAGAAGAACGTTTGAAATGTTATGGACACCTCATAAGAATGGAAGAAGAGAGATTACCAAAGAAGATCCTTAATTGGAAAGCTAATGGAAGAAGTGGAAGAGGTAGGCCTAGAGAACGATGGATGGATGGATGGAGTGAAGAGAAGTATGGAAGCTAGAGATTTGAGGGAGGAAGATGCTTTAGATAGTAACCTCTGGCGACAAATCGCTTTGGGTTGAAGGAGAAACGCTGTACTGTGGAATATTCCAAAAAAAAAAAAATAAATAAAAATGCTAATTAAATCTCTAACTAATTTCGGCTATTCTATGCAGTTATCACTCTGTGAATCATGTAATTTACCAGTAGTAAGAAATGATATCAGTAGCTATCGTGCTAGCGACGTGATTGACAATTGATTATTCACGTTTCCGCTAAAGCAAGTTACCAACATGTTTATTAGGTAGGTTGTGTTAGGTTGAGTAGCTTAAATTACAAAGGTTGGCTTACATTAGGTACCTTATATTAGGTCAAGTAGGTTAGATTAGATTAGTTAGGTACTTATGATCATTTTTAGCGTGTTTTTCATAAGTTGGCTGTTCAGTTTCAGAAATAATGATTAAAGTTTTCCGATATTATGATTGATTTCATGTTTTTTTTAAACGAAGTTATTTCATTTAAGACAGTTATCGCACTTATTGTGGAAGAAAACTAAACACACATGTGCGCGCGCACGCACATACACACACACATTCATATATATATATATATATATATATATATATATACTTACTCACTGGCACTATCGAATCCGTAGGTACATGGCCGCGCGGACATAAGCTCTCCATACATCCATATCCTGACCTAATGATTTCCAATCATTCCCTTTATAATCTACTTCCCTCAAATTATAGTTAATGTTATTCTCCCACCTCATTCTTGGTCTACCAACTGGGCGTTTTCTCTCTGGTTTTCCTACGAGAAGCTTCCATGCACGTCTTTGGTTCCCCATTCGTGCCACATATCCTGTCCATCATAGTCTACCAGACTTAATAGTTCTTATTATATCTGGCTTCCTATAAAGACCATGTAGTTCACTGTTATGAATGTATATGTATATATATATATATATATATATATATATATATATATACATATAAACGGTCCGGTCACCATAATCATATGGTCATCATCATCATCATCCTTATTATCTCATCATCATCATCATCATCCTTCGCCGGTGGGAAAGCAACGGGAAGCTACCACACCTACAATTCCCTAGTAAAGCTGCAAAGCATAGCATGAAAATGCTGTGATTGTAGTGAAGGACCTGCCATCAGGCAGAATTACTACGGATGGATATATATATATATATATATATATTAGCTTGCGTTTTATTTTTGTTTCTTTGTATTTGTATTTGTATTTCAGTAGATTGATATGTATAATATAATTTCTTATTCTAAATACTACTAACAATAAATTAACTTGAAAATAAATAAAATAATTTTAAATACTTAACCCATTGGAGACTTTTAACGAGTCTCCCTCGTGAGCAGGTAGAAAGTCCAAACAGCCCCACAACGAGGTAGACTCGTTGTTGTGTTATAACTCCTACTGTAAGACGTTAGGTTTCTTTAGTGGTTTACATTTTCGGTTCACCATCAGTAAAATGTGTTGTTTGTTTATGTAAAGTAAATATGTATAGGCCTAGTGTATTGTATAGTTTATTTTAGTTATTATTTATAGAATAGTAGACTATAGTTGTAGGCATTTATTACGGTAAAATATAAGTGAATATAAATTCAGTGCTTATTTGTTGAAATTCATAGTTTTAAAATTAATTTTTTTTCTTGCAATATGTGCGTAAATAGGAGAGAACGTATTGCTTTTGAGAAACTAAGTGAAGTAGTGGATGAAATATTATGTGACAGTGATTGTAGTGAATTATTATGGAACGAAGATTCGGACGATGAAATAATATACAGTGACAACGTAACCGTGCATGCTACTGATGGTAGAAATATTAGGTGAGTTTCGTCCAGTTTTTATCTATAGTATTTTATAATTTACAGGTCGATATATAACTATGATAATTAAAGAATATACGAAGAACTTTTCCTGATTTTATAATGTATAGGTCTATGCTTATTTTATTTCATATATTTATTTTTATTATGTACAGTATTATATTGCGTTTGTTATTTTTTTCGGTCTTGTTTGAACATATGATTTGTGTTTACTTTCAAGGCAATGTCCGAGAACTTTTACAAAAGATGGTTTCTGAATTGTTTGTCAACTTTCACAGCCTTGAAAATAACAAAACATAACGGTTTACAATGCACAAAAGAGGGTAGCAGGTAGGCCACATTCCTTTGCTATTCGTAAAAGTACAAGATACTAAAAGAAATTCAGGGGTAAACAAAATATCTGAAATCATAAGTGATAGAACAGAGTATGTGTATTTAAAGTCCAGCTTACCGGAGTAGCGGCGCGGAGATTTAAATGGGTTCCCAGTGAACATGCTAGGCACTTTAAACGTGTCTCCAATGGGTTAAATAGTTTAGAATACAGCAAAAAAATTACGACGGTAATCAGATTTACACAATCATAGATAATAGTACAACGAATGTACGGTATAAGAAACTAATAAGGAATATTCAATCTTATAAAAAAAAATCAAGAAGAAATTGGTAAACCATATTGGGAGAGTAAAAATATTTTATTTTATATTCAGTGCCACGTGGTTACCATTACGACATATCTGGTATTCTCTCATGTCATTTTCTGAGGTTGGGGCGCATGGAAGGTGGCGATGGTAATAATGCTTCAGGATAGGTCTTAATCCTGAACTTAATCTAATGAAACATATCATAATGATGACCATATGATGTTCGGGGACCGTTTGGACACTAAAGGCTCATGACACTTGTCTGACAGGTGAAAAAACACTAAGACCTTATCATCCAGGAGACTTGTCCGATCGAGAATCGAACCTGGGCCTGCTACGAGACAAGGCTGCACTCTACTTCAAGTCACAGCGTGGACTGTCTCAAAATGTAATTCCAGACATTTTATTAGTAGTAGTAGGACTTTATTAGACAAAAAAGTAAGATATTTACAATATTATTTACAAATATGGGTCGTCGCACGGGCAGTAAGCCGTACGTGCTGTTGACAGTCCGTTACAATAAAGTAATAATTGGTACTAGTGTAAAGAAAAATAAACAAAAACAGCAATAACATTACAATTACATAAAGAAAACACAATAAAAATATTACAATTAAATAATAACACAATAGCATTATACACTAAGAACATTAACATTACAATTACATAAAGAAAACACAATAATATTACAATTAAGTAATAACACAATAGCAATAACATTACAATTACATAAAGAAAACACAATAATAATATTACAATTAAATAATAACACAATAGCATTATACACTAAAAACATTAACATTACAATTACATAAAGAAAACACATTAATATTACAATTAAATAATAACAACAGCATTATACACTAATTAATTTATATATAATTGTTAATAATTAATGGTATTGCATTTTGATAACATATATTTATTCATGAATGAGTGTTGTCCTTATTTTTCGCGTTTTGTCCAGAAATTTACCGAGGTTTATCCAATTTTCTGGATTTACCAATAACTCGTAGCATGCCAATCTTTCCCGATTTGAATTTACAAATCTTTCCGGTAATAACTGACGTCTCCAATATTCTAAATCATTACATTTTCCTAATACATGTATCTCATCTTCAAAGTTCCCGCACATTGGACATATTCGCATATCGTGATCGTCGCTGATTTTTAGAAATTTCCATGCCCCTAGCCTAAACCAACCAAGCCCTGATCTCTCCTTAAATCCTAGGTTGAGTATATACGATTCTTTTCCCCAGACGTGTTTTAGGTCTCTTTGTAAACACAGTGAGCGTTTTCCTGTACATTCGGCGAAGGTATCTTGTTGGTTTACATCTAAGTACCTCCTCCTTATTTTTCTCCACACGTTCTTGCGATTTTCAGTCCCTTTTTCCCATATCCAGCCCATCCCAATCTTTTGGAGTTCTCTCCTAACCTCGTCTGCCCAAAATTTAACATCTATGTTTTTAATTTGGTGGTCGTAACAAATTGCTCTAAGCATTGTTTGTTCACCTTGGATTACTCGCAACCAGTATTTGAGTACACGAATTTTACAGTTAATGTCGTCCTGGAATGACCCGAATTCATATAAAATTCCACAGTTAGAAACGGCCTTACTAAGTCCTGTAATATACTTTAGAAAATGCGTATATACCTTATTTAGTATTTCCGTTCTTTGGAAACCCCAAATCTCACTACTATAGTGCATTACTGGCCTGACCATGGCTCCATACATTTTTTCTAATGTGCTGACTGGAATATCATGCACTCGACCCAGAATACCGAGTACACTGTTAAGTTGTCCCCTCCCTTTAAATAATGCTATATCAATGTGTTTTTTCCACTTTCCGTTCATTTTCAACGTCGTACCAAGATATTCAAAATGTTTCACGTTTTGAAGAACTTGATCTCTGTATTTCCATTCCTCTGTTCTACCATAAACCGTCCCATTTTTAAAGGTCATTGTTTTTGTCTTACTAACATTTACAGTCAATCCCCAATTCCTACAGTATATTTCCAGTAGGTCAAGACCTCTTTGCAATCCCTTGATTGTCTTGGAACAGATAATTAAATCATCTGCATACAACAGGACTGGGATTCTAACATTTCCTATCTCCGGAGCCTCAATTTCTCCTTCTAGCATTACGTCTACAATATCATCAACGAATAGATTAAATAGCATTGGTGATAAAATGCAACCTTGTCTCACTCCCCGATTGGCTTCACTGCTCACTGTAATTTGCCCTTGGTCTACTTTTATACAAAATTTAACATATTTATAAATTGACATTAAAGCATGTATCATTTTATGAGACAATCCTTTCCGATTTAATTTTTCCCAAAGTGCGCTTCGGTCCACAGTATCAAATGCCATCTTAAAATCAATGAATGCACAAAATAATTTACCCCCCTTCATTTTCAGATTGTCATCAAATAATTTTCTCAGAACAAATAGGTTGTCCACCGTGGAGTACCCTTCTCTAAAACCTGCCTGATATTTTGAGAGCCTATTGTTCTCTTTAGCCCATTGTCTGATTCGTTCGTAAAGTACTTTACAATATATTTTTCCGAACACTGACAAGAGACAAATTCCCCTATAACTTTCTGGTATCTGTGCCCCACCTTTCCCTTTGTATAGCGGTTGGATGACACCTGTCGCCCAGGCTTCCGGATAATCTCCTCCATTAAAAAGTTTGTTGAACGCAGTTTTGAAAACGTCTAATAATTTATTGGATGATATCATATTTTTCAAGAATTCCCCTGGTATTCCATCAATTCCAGGTGCTTTACCATTCTTTAAACATTTAATGGAAGAAACCACTTCATTTTTCGAAATATCTGATCCAGTAATTGAATATGAATTGGGTCAGGGATCTCAACTATATTTCCTTGATTATATCTTAACCTCTCATTTCCCAGCACCCTATCAAAGTAACTTCTCCATTCCCCGGGCGTTATTCTTGTCCGATTTATGGACTTTACTTTGAGTTCCCTTAACGCTTTCCATATGTCCGCAATGTTCCCACTTTCAGTCGCGACTCTCATTTCTTCGGATTTCTTATTTTGCCATGCTAGTTTTGTTTCTGCCAAAAATTCTTTATATTCCTTTCTCTCTTGCGCATAATTTTTTCTGCTTTCATCTGTGCTTTCTTTTCTAAACTTTAAAAGACTACTTTCGACAAATTTCTTCTTCTTTCTACATGCATTATTGTACCACCCTTTGTCCTTCTGGTTCATTGCGTATTTAACCTTGAATTTTTCCCCTGCTTTTTGAAAACATTCTGTTAAAGTTTTAATAATTTCCTCCCCGCTAAGATCATTTAATTTCAGATTCTGTATTAGCGTTTCCAAACTCCTGATAAATTCTTCTCTCAGATCCTCGATCCACCTGAAACGGATAATTGGCCGCAATATTGTTGCCACCTCATCATTAACTGTCTCAGTAATACCTTTCATATTTAAAATAAGTTTGTTTGGGAAGTGGTGTGATTCGATTCTGGAAACTATACAGAAGTTACTTAGGACTGGAATCATGTCTTGTGTGCATATTGAATAATCGATTACGCTACTTCCATTTTTATTAATAAATGTCAGTTCTCCATTTTTATCTTCCCCATATTTCCCATTCAGAATTTCAAGTTCAAATGCATCGCAAAAAAGCTAACAATTGGTTTCCTTCTGAATTTAAAATCTTATCTTTGCTTCTCCTACCCTCACCTCGTGTTTCATTATCATCCGATTTTATAGTGATATTTTCCTCCCCAATCCTGCAGTTAAAGTCCCCTAAAATTATTATTCCCACTTCCGGAAACCTATCTTTTATTAAACTGTAGACACAATGGGAGAAGAAATGTCAGTTGTTCCATAATGGGATAGAAGCGCTCAATATTTTGATAAGAAAGCAGGTCAAAACCCTAAATTGATATTCTTTAAATTGAGATTTTTTGCTTTTTAGTTTATTTCGGTTCATGTAACTTTAATTTTAAGACGTATAAAATTAAGATGAAGTATTTATCATAAGTAATGTCACGAGTGATTTCCAAATCATCTATAAATTCATGACTCACGAAGTCAAGAGTGAATTTATCTGCAGAATTTGGAAATCAAGAGTAGAATTTGGTAGGACTATTTAACGAATAAAATTAAGCTGTTTACTCACAAATCTTTATTTAAATACAGTTACTTTAAAATATTTATATATTTAATGTAAACGGCAATGTTTGAAAACAAATGAGAAACTTTATGCTTCACTTGTTCGTCACTGCAACCAGATATTATTTATTAACAAAGGAAAACAATATTGTAAGAATGCATCCTAGTGGAGAAAAAACGAAACACATCAAACTGTATATTAATTAATTTCTTGTGTCCTATGAAGTAAATATGTCAATTATATTTTTCTGCAACGTTATTTCCTGGGAAATAATTCGTTAAAAAAGTGTAAACAGTGTTTTTTTGGGGGGGGTATAATCAATTGCTACAAATATTTTTATACTATCTCCCGCAAGCACTGTGTGTTAACATTCGTGCACTATATATATGGAATCTGGTAGCCACGTTTGTTCACTGCAAAATAATGATATGACCTATTCAGAATGTTAAAAAGGAGGAGCTTGATTTTTCAGTGATATAATTGAACTGATAAAATCGAGGTGAAAAACGACTGATTGGTTTTAAATAAAAATAATTGACTCCCATTTGGAGTATGAATCAAATAGTCTAAAAAAAATCACATTACTACACATAACTTTTAATAAACAAACACAAACACTCTATATATATATATATATTAACCGTAGGAATATCATTGTTATTATTATGAGTGACTTTATCGTATAAGTAAAATAACCCGTATTTGTATAGAATACAAAGAATACAACTGATCGAGACAGCTGATTTAGGTGGTACAAACTGTGACTTATATTTGGGAAGACTCGGCTTCAAAACGTGATGTCGAACAATTTTTCCTGATTTTCCTCAGACTAACTAACTAACTAACTAACTGGCACTATCGTACCCGTGGTTCATGGCCGCGCGGACATAAGCTCTCCATACATCCCTATCCTGAGCCAATGTTTTCCAATCATCCCCTGCATAGATTTTCCTCAGACATCAACGCAAATTTCAAATTATAATATTGTTACCAGGTACCATTTCATCACTGTCACCGTTTCATAATGTAACATAAAAAACAACGTATTGAGTGCTTATTGGACACAGCCAAAGTTTGAAGATGCACAATAAAAAGTTCGGAAATTCTTTACAACATATGATGGGAAACATTTTTCTAAGTTCCAAACATTCACCATGCGGAAGCGCCAACAAACGCGAAGCGGTTTATTATTATGGAATCACGGGATGCAACCAGCATATAGATGATATTCAACGAACATAAAAGCTAACATAATGCAATTTAAGTATACCAACCTAAAAGCTAACATAATGCAATTTAAGTATACCAACCTAAAAGCTAACATAATGCAATTTAAGTATACCAACCTAAAAGCTAACCTAACGCAATTTTATGTTCTCTAACCTGTGAAAGAATGCAACGCCCAAAAAAAAGAATAGTAAGTTCTGAAATTCTGAAGTATATGTGTACAGTTAATTGGTATATACTCTATGTTGGCTGCACTGGAACACGTACAAGTTGTTGCATAGAATATTCGTTAAAATCAATATGGATGTCATGTAAAAATCATTGTAAATGGTGGGAAATACTTTGAAAAATATAATTTGACAGGAATTTATGAAGGAATTAAAAAAGTCGCGTCATTGGTTGCAAAGTATAGCCAAAAGTTTATTATCTCTCAAAAAGTCCATATTTTACATTATTTCAGATATTTACTAAAATATAGATACCGTCTGAAAAGTAATGAATTTTTTAACAAAATTATATTTGGAAAGTTTTCTGCCAAGAAATTACACTACTTTTCACTGTAGAGATCATCAGATTCTAAGATATTGAGCCATCTTCCAATGAGGTCTATTATCCCAGAACTGTACTGGTTTTGATGCGAGAAATTCGTTCAGACCCACTTCCACAGTTTCAATGTTTTCAGTGTTTTCAGTGTTTTCGAAATTCCACGCAATAAATGGGCCATGGATAAAAACAAATATTAAGATAAGGTGTAATATAACATCCTGGATGTGGTAGTAGTTCGATTCTTCCCAATTTCTGAATTTTTGTCGTGGTTGTTCCTGCAATATAGGGACTGGTCGGATTTGAACCCATAACCTCAAACTTTAATGAACTCGTTCCAATTCTCCAGTTCTTAAGAATAAAGATCAGCATCGACTGCACCCTTTTTGTAAAAATCCCCAGTGAATCACACCTTCTAATTTCCACCAGACTCACAACACTACATTAAAAACTACATTACTTACGAGACAACCTAATGGTTATTGTCATTTGTCTCTAGTATCTCAGATCAATGTTTCAGAATTTACGATTCTCATTGTGATCAAATTCATTTTTATAAGAGTCGCTAAAATGACAATATATCCTGTATGTGTCAAATAACATTGATTAATATCGGTATCCCTGAAATCAGACATTAATGGAAAATGTAATCTTGATATTATTACCATCTTCCAAATGAAACACAACTGTTTGCTTGCTGGATTAGAACTGGAATGATATAAAAGTAATGATATGTAATAAGTCATCGATAAGATCCAAGGATATGTAGAAATCTAAGATGATTATACATTAATGTTTTTTGTATGTGTATAACAGCTAGAAAATATAACAGGGTGCAATATACACCTTGAATTTAATTGTTCACACGATAGATCTTATAAATATGAAACAAAAGCGATTTAATGTTCTCGTTAGTTTAATGTGAAATATTAATTTCATGTCAAGATATAATTTTTAGTATATTTGCTAATCATAAATTATAAGAATCAGTGAAATACCTGGATTCGTGTTAATGTTTTCAAAATAACCGAGCTGAAATTGTATGAAAGACACTATTGGACTTTACATATAAATAAATACATTTTAAACTACTTCAGACAAAAAATTGATACAGATCGTTTGCTGGTTGCAAAATCTGTACTTTGAAAAAAGGCAGCTGTGGTAAATTTAATACAGAATTTTGTGAAATCACTTGCAGTCTATACACAATAACTATTATATATTTTTATTATACAAGTATCATATGGAACTGTAAAGACTTCATGGTTTATATGATGATCAGATTAGTGGTCATATCCATTTTGATAAGTGCTGTGACATCTTATTTTCCACAAGTTTTAAATAACTTTGTTGAAAACGAGGAGTATCAAACAATATTGTGTTTACTTGAGATTGTAAAACAGAATTTCCCACATGCCAGTAATCTGATTGTTTCAATGATTTACACGGAAGATCAAACACAAATGGAAGAAGCGAGAAAATTTGGCTATCCAGACATTTTAAACCATCTGTTAAAATATATTAGCAAGCAATCTGATTGGCCAATACATGTAACAAACACAAATGAAGAAAAAGAAACATTTCTATATGATTCAATATATAAATCTGATTGTTACATAATATTTTCTTTACCTGATCTTGAAGTCTTACAAGAACAAATGTGGGACTTAGTTGAAAGTGCTTTTTGGAGCAACAGAGCTAAGTTTCTACTTGTTATTGTAGGCGATCATTTTGAAGAACCATTTCAAGAAGTACAGACTATTATCGACAGACTGTGGAAATATTACAAAATATTGGACATAGTCATTTTGATCAAGATTATTGGTAAAGATTCGATAAAAACAATACAAAATAGGAGCATGGTGAGATTTGATTTATACAGTTGGAGACCATATCAATCGAATTTTCAATGTGCAGATACTAAAAATATACTTATTGAAGATACATGGAATATAGATGTAGGTCAATTTTTGAAACAAACCCCATTATACACGTATCAAATGCCAAACCAGTACCATGGCTGCCCATTAAGGGTAACTGCCATGGAGTTAAAGCCATTTTTAATATCGCACAATAATACGGAACGCATTGAATTTTCTGGATACGATCAGAGAATCGTTCATCTCGTAGCACAAAAAATGAATATGAGAATTGAATACCTTGAGACAAGGCCCGGAAATCGAATAGAAATACGAATGAATGCTCTAGAAGATTTACTCACTGGAATAACAGATGTTATTTGTGGAGGATATGTCATACATCCAGCGATAACTCCTTTTGCTGATCCTACAGTGTCATATACGAAGAATTCTGTGAAGTGGTGTGTTCCATGTGGAACTCCTATCCCTAGAGTAAAGAAAATTTCTCAAATATTCAAATCAGATGTGTGGTTAATGATGGGACTACAATTTATTCTCTCGGTATTTGCTATATCCTGGATATCCGATAAGATGAGTAGGTTAAGAGAAGAAGAAAAAACAATTAACATTGGGAGTAGTGTTTGCACAGTGTTATCGATAATGATAGGTGTATCTATTCCGAAAATGCCTGTTAGTTCAGCACAGAGAATAATTTTCATCATTTTAATATGGTATTCATTTGCTTTAAGTACTGTGTTTCAATCGTTGTTTACAAGTATTCTTATCAATCCAGGAGTTAGTAACCAAATACGACTTTTGGAAGAACTAATTAAATCTAATTTAGATTACTATTACGTCCAAGGTAGCGACGAGTTCATGAACTTTACCTCTCCTACTTACTATGGACAAGTAAAACTAAAGAGAAATTAGCTCAAGAAGATCTGTATCTATTAGATTATTTTGAGAATAACAATGCAGTTGTACTTAGTTTTAGTCATAATACAGAGTATATATTATTAACTAGTTTACCTCCAGGCACAGACGTTCCTCAAGTGTGTACATTAGATGATGACATCTATTCGTTACATTCCACATTCTACATGAGCAAAGGAAGCCATCTAATACAAAGAGTTAACACTCTTATACAGACAGCGATAGAAACAGGGCTAGTGGAGAAATTATCTCGAATTGAAAAATCAAGTTGGAAATATAATTATAGTAGGATATCGAAGGCAATACTTATACAGGAGAGCAGCGACAATAATGATTACTTTATATTTTCTCTTTCGCATTTGAAATTTTCCTTTTACATTTTAGGAATAGGTCAAATGATTGGATTAATTGTGTTAAGGGTGAAATTTTATTATTTAAATTAACATATAGTGTTCACAAAAAGGCCCGATTTAAAAATCCTCGCAGAAAACGACAAACATACGTGTTTATAATGAATACAATTTTGTCCGATTTAATCTTATACCTAGACAACAGAATATTCTGGACTAAGAACAAGATCCTGAATCTAAATGTCCAATCCAAGATGATCACCAATATGTAGACTATGTCCAAATTTACTAATATCCTACTAACTCTAACACACTGCCATTATCAAACCCGCAGTTTTATGTCCGTGCGGACATACGCTATCCCTACATACTTATCCTGAGCTCACGTTTTGCAATAATTCCCTGTATAATTCACATTTCTCAAATCAAAGTTAATATCATAATTTCTTCATCTTCTTCATTTCGTAGTATAGGTATTGAATTGCATATTCCGTCTTGAAAAACTTTCCGTCCATCTTCTTCAAGAAAAGTTAATATTATTCTCCTATTCCATTCTTCGCTTATCTACAGGGCGCTTGTCTTCTAGTTTCCTCTCAAGAATTTTTAAATTCCCCATTCTTGTCACGTATCCTGCATATCGTAGTCTATGAGACTTAACTGTTCTCATTACATTTGCTGCCCCATGAAGATCATGTTGCTTACTCTTATATAGTCTTCTCCATTCCTCTGCCTGTTCATATCTCTTTGGTAAAAATATTTTTGTAAGAACATTATACTCAAATTCTCGTACCCATAATATGTTCTCCTCCTTTAAAGTAACAGACCATGTTTTCGATCCAATGACAAAATTATTTCCACTTATTATTGCAGAAATGTATTATTAATATTTGTTTAACACTGCCCAACTACGCTTATTTATTCAGAATTTAATGTACCGGTAACTAATATTGAACAAATTATAAATACAATCATTTCTGATCTATTACCACAAAAATAAATATAATTAACCAAGCTGATCCACATAAACACAAGGCTTGAGAAAATTGGTGCAACATTTTAATTGAACCTAAATATCACAGAATCCAATGGTTTAAGATACAGAATAATTCTAGCCCAAGGTTATATATCTTTACCTCGAAAATAAAGTCAGAAATCAGTAATCACAATATTAGTATATCCAGAACTTGAATTATAAGAGACATGTCTAATAAGCAGTGTAGAAGTGATATTAATAATGTATCCACTAATATGTAAAAGTAAATACTTATTCATCTAAAATATGAAATAAAGTTAACATGAATTTCGAAATTATAAATAAGCTACAAATGCCTGTTTTTGCTCCCCAATTTTACAGCCAATAGTTTTTATAATTATGTTATTTTTATTTCCTACTTTTATTTTAATGTATAGGAAACATGCTAAATTAACTATGCATTTTTTTGTTTTTTGTTTTTTTTTGGTTTTGATTTGGTCTTTTAGCATTTTGTTCTTTTTTTCTAATGTGTGAGGAGCTGGCCCATAGCATAAACCCCCAATATGGAGGACCAGGAAAATTTCTGTCTGGGTTTTCCTTGCATAGCCTTTGAAGATCCCTCTTCACCGCAAGGCAGCGTTTCTCTATTTCCCTTAGAGATAGGGTTGCCTCTTCCGCCAGATCCGCCGTGATGAAGGACTCCTTCTGCGCCGACTCTGCCGTTGAGGTCTTCACCGTAACCCTAGCTAGAGGCCCTTACAGATTAATATCAGTCGGAGCCAACTGAATCCTGGTTTTTTAACGAGGTTATTACTCCTCCCCCTCCTCCTTTCTCATCCGGGCTTGGGACCGGCCATGGCGGAGTTACTATGCATTTTTTCTTTATATTATTATCAATTATTACTTTATTGTAACGAAATGTCAACAGCACCTATGGCTTACTGCCCGTGCGACCCATATTTGTAAATAATATTGTAAATATCTTACTTTTAGTATAATAAAATCCTACTACTACATCTGGTCTCCGTTAAAGGTCATATTTATCACTGTTATAAAGTCCTCATATGCATTTGCCTCTCTGTGTCTCTTTGGTCCAAAAATATTCATGATAACTTCGTTCTCAGGTACTGATAATTTTTTCAACTCCCTTAGAGCAAGAGAACATTTTTCACATCCAAAGACAATTCTACTAACACTTATTATTATTATTATTATTATTATTATTATTATTATTATTATTATTATTATTATTGAAGAAATGTTGAAGTCCATGGGCTACCCGACAAGCATATTTATTCAGAATTTAATGTCTCTAATACTGAACAAGATTATTAATATAATAATTGATCTATTACCACACGAATAAACATCATTACAAATGTGATTCAGAAAATCACAAACACAACCAGATATAATTGTTGATAGAACTTTAACTGAACCCAAATATCGCATTACTCAATGTTTACAACACTTTAAAATTTCTGTACAAGGTTATATAACTCCACAATAATAAAAATTAAACCAGTGCACAGTAATAATAATATTGGTAATTCCAAAACTGAAATTGCAGAACATATATTCAACAAACAGAGCACAAACAGCATTTTATTTGAACATTTATATGTAAAAAAAAGTAAACTCTAAATGCATCAAGGAAAATAATATGGTTTGAGGAAGATAAATTATGAAAGGAATGAATGGAGAACATTGGTAAAAGGACAGAGATTTATGGATATCTTATAAGCGCGGCAACGGACCTAAGGGTTCAGTAGTAGCGAGTTATTTAGTTATGCCACGTTTGATAGTTTAACTTAATATCCCATATATAACAATAGTATATCTGGTATTTTATATAACCGATAGAGTTATTAAATAATTTACTTTCATAAGAATTTTTCAGTTAAAATTATACATTCATAGATATGTACTCTTTCACTCGCAATAGCAAAAAATATAAATGATCAATAAAGCATCATACTGAGATTGTCATTAAGGATAAGAAAAATCATTATCTCTGAATGGGTAAAATGTAATCTAATCGAGAATGACTCATATTAATGAAATAAATCTTTGATATATTGGAGATTAGATAAATTGTTTGCTATAAATTGAAGTGTGGGAATAAAAGAATTGATTCTATATGTAAACTCTATATTATTTCAGGTTGATGTATTGAAGTGAGAATACTATATTCCACTCGAAGATTCTTATATAAGTCTTATTTTAACAAATTATCTTATAATGGTGTATTGAATATAAACTTATTTAAGTGTGAAAAAACATTTGTTTTTAATAAGTAATATATATTAAATTACAATAATATATATCAGAAAGCTGAAACTATTTGTTCATATGATGCATTACATTCCCATACTCACAGCAGAATTTGGCATTACGTTAAACTCTATTCAAAATTTTATTAAAACTGAAACGGAAATTTAAAATATGGACTTCGTATAAAAAAGTATCAAGATGAAAATGTTAAATTGTTTTATATTAGGAATTCTATCATTTGTGCCAAATGTTTTGTGCATTATTGAAGATGAAGAATATCAAATAGTATTATGCATGCTCAACGTCATACAAAAGTACTTCCAACATGCACATACTCTCGTTATATCGACTACTAACATCGAAGAAAATTCATTTTCCAAGGAAGTGAACAAGATTCAACTTCCACGCATTTCAAATGCCTTGCTTGAAAACCTAAATAGAGAATATTTATGGTCATATTACATATCAAATCCAAGTGAAGATTCTACGGCATTCGAGTTCGAATCAATAAGCAAATTCGATATTTATGTAATTCTCACTGTACCTCACTTAGAAACTTTACAAGAACAACTGTGGGATTTATCGGAGAATTATTTCTGGAATTACAGAGCAAAATTTTTGATCAGCATTGTTGGAGAAAGTTTTGAAAGTTCTATTGATATCGCAAAGAATATATTTATTGTTTTATGGAAGTATTATAAATTATGGGACATAGTGATACTAGTCCCGGTGAAAAGCCAATATTTGAATGTTTCACAAATAACACAATTTCTAAGATTGAACTATATGGCTGGAATCCTTATGTATCTCATACACAGTGTACAGAACCTAACAAAATTATACATCTTGATACTTGGAACTTGCAAGAAGGTGGATTTTTAAGAAAATTTCCATTATTCTCGTATCAAATACCAAATACTTTACATGGATGTCCTCTCAGAGTAACTGCTTTGGAATTGCAGCCATTCCTCATAGCACAAAATACTAATGGTACAACTACATTTACTGGATTTGATCAACGTATCATTCATCTTATTTCTCAAATGGTAAACATGAGTATAGAATATCGTGGAACATTACCTGGTAATCGTATCGAAATCCGGATGAATGCATTACGGGATTTATTGGTTGGTACAACTGACATGATAAGTGGAGGTTATATACTACATATAGCTCTCAT
The DNA here is from genome assembly GCA_030220185.1 of Diploptera punctata. Taxonomy (NCBI): domain Eukaryota; kingdom Metazoa; phylum Arthropoda; class Insecta; order Blattodea; family Blaberidae; genus Diploptera; species Diploptera punctata. Next base: position 324,387 of record JASPKZ010007164.1, read on the forward strand.
GCCTTTTGCTGATCCATTGATGTCTTATATGGAAAATACAGTAAAATGGTATGTACCTTGTGGAACTCCTATCCCCAGGATAGAAAAAATATCTCAGATGTTCAAGTTAAATGTGTGGTTGATGGTAGTAGTACAAATTATATTGTCAGTCATCTTCATGTCCAACATTTCTAAAAGGACAAGTAAGTTAAGTGGTGATAAAGGTTCATTAAATGTATCCAGCACCATTTTTGTCGTCTTGTCGATATTGTTGGGTGTGTCCATTACGAAAGTACCATTCAGTATTCCACAGAGAATACTTTTCATTTCATTAATTTGGTACGCATTCGCTTTAAGTACAATATTTCAATCTTTATTCACAAGTATTCTGGTAGATCCAGGATATTATGACCAAATAAGAATTTTAGATGAACTGATTGCTTCTGAATTTATTTATTATTGTGATGATAATATTGACGATTTTATGAACTTTACGACACCTGAATACTACAACAAAGTGAAACTCGAAAGAAGAAGAGTTTATGAATCTGAATTTTATTATGTAAGTTATTTCGAAAACAATAACGCTGTTCTCGTAGGTTTTCACATTTTTTACAGTACTTTATGACAATTAGCTTGCCACAGGGTGTGGATGTTCCACGAATATGTACATTGGACGAGGATATACTAAGACCGCGAGCTACAGTGTACATGGCCAAAGGAAGTCCAATTATTTGAAAGATTTAATACTGTTATACTAAGAGCATTGGAATCCGGTATAGTAGAAAAACTAATTCAAATTGAGAAGGCAAGCTGGAGAGATAAGTCGTATAATTGGACAAAGATATATTCTGATGCAATAGTCGCAAGAAATTGTAATGAAAACAGCGAAGAATATTTTATTTTTTCACTTTCCCATTTACAATTCATATTTTACACTCTGGGTTTGGGTTATTTACTTGGTATTGTAACATTATTAGGAGAAATTTTGGTTTTCTACTGTAAGTGTTTATATATCAGAGCAAAGTAGATCATGTGCAACAGTGTGATACGTCTATATAAGAATGTAGGAAAAGCGTAACCTAAGAAATTCCTGAGCAAATGGAATATAATTTTAAAATTTGATGGTTTACGGAATATCCACAGTTAAATTGAAGAATGTTTTTCCTTCATTTTTCGACGGGAACAATGCTCTATCCAGTGTGCCGTTTTTATCAGGAACAGGTATCTGTTGTCGGCTAATTTGCTTGCTTTGATAACTATAAGGGGTTGGACTGGTAATCATTGGCTGTACGGCGGGAGAATTTCAATTTCTGATCCCAGCCTATTTAAAATTGTCGGAGTGCAGTAAAAAAAACTATTTTAATTACGGTTATACGTATACCCGCACTTATACTGTTCGCAGTTGCAGATTTTTTGATAATTTCCTGATTCTATTTTAATAACATCTACTGAATTTCGTTGCGAATCATTGACCTCGCCCTCGAAGGGAAGATGCTGTATTGAAAAATAGAACATTTAAGTGTCTTGGTTTACTTGATGAAGTGAAGGTGGAAAGTATGTAGAGAGGCTTATTTTAGACTGTATGACATAATTGATAAACGAGTTAGACATCTTCGAAAGTTGTTGCTGCAAGGAAAATCTCAAGATAATCGTGGGAAATATATTAGTGGTAACAAGATCAAAACTGATGAGGTATTGAAAATACATGAACATATATCATCATTCCCACTCTCTGATGGACATTATAGAGATGTTAAGTATTTGAGTGAAGACTTTGAGTGTTAGTAAAATATATGAATTGTTTAAGTTAAAATTTCCAGATCCTCCTGTAACATACAGTATTTCAGAGGAAACTTTACACTTCAGTTTGGCAGGCCAGTAACTGATATTTGCAATGATTGTGAAGAAAATGGTAATAGGCTGAGAAAATGAGCCTTAATGAACATGCAAAGGGAGTTGAAGCTGCAGAAATGATTTGCATAAAAGACGTGCCAAAAGGTTTTATAAAACTCTATAAGAATACAAACAAGAATCACAAGAAAATGAACATATTTTAGGGTTAGTATTTGATTTCATGCAAATTATATATTTGCCCAAAACGCCAGTTCAGAATGCTTACTATTTACAGCAACTATCAGTGAATGTCTTTGCTGTATGTAACTTGAAATCTGGCCACACTCAATTTTACGTTTATCATGAAGGAGTGGCTGGAAAGGGAGCAAATGAAGTTGCCTCATTTGTAACTGATTACATTAAAATGTATGTTCCTGATACTGTGACTGAACTTCACATATTCTCTGATAACTGCCCTGGTCAGAACAAAAATCACACACTCATGAGAACCATGATGGGCTTAATAGGCACTAATAGGTTCAAGGTGATAAAACAGTTCTTCCCCTTGAGAGGACACTCATTTCTTCCATGCGATCGGAAGTTCAGTATCATTAAACACCCAATAAAACGCTGTAGTAGAATTTATACATTGAAGCAGATTTGTGAATTGATAATTGCTACAGACATTACAAAAACATAATCAACTTAGTTGAAACTGAGCAGATTATTTACTATGATAGATGGTGGCCAAAATTCTACAAGAAAACTGCATTCTCAGTGGAGACAGCAGGACATCAATACAATGAGAGGGAACAGTTCACTTCATCAAAATATCACTATTTCGAATACTGTTCTGAAAGAAAAGGTGTCATCATGACTTCCCAATACTTCATCCAATTACCTCTGGTAACAGTCAGGGTTATTATCGTAACACGTTTCAACTGTTGAAGAGAAATAACGCTTACCTGCCCAATATATCAGCATACCCAGCTGTATGAGTATCCATCAAGAAGACCAAGAAGGAATACCTAAAGCAATTAATGAAATATATGCAACATGTGTTCAAAGACTTTTATGAACAATTAATGCTGCTGCCTCTTTATGAATAAGACCTGATTTTAGACCCATAATGTAGTCACTATGTTTGTATTAGTTTAGGAAGTGTACCTGTAAAATGTATCACTTATACATTAAAAAGCATTATGAATGTCATATTTATCTACTGGATAGTATTTTGAATAACAAAGAAGCGTGTTAATAAGATATTAAAATTATGATACTTTCAATTAAAGATTTTATTGCAGAAAATGACCTGAGTCAGCAATTTTCTATTTTTTTACAAGTAGAAAAATTACTCTAAGTTCTGTTTTAGTAGTTTATGATATATATTGTACACAGAAAATAATCCTGTGGAAGGAAAATAATTTGAACCAAATACTGCAAATTTTACCAAGTGTTTAGCGTTTTCCTCAAAACTACATAAAAGAGACGTAGATCCCTTTCTGAAATAAGCTGTTCATATACACTGCTCAAAACAATTAGAGGAACACTAGTAATAAATTGAATAAGTAATTGTTTTTTAAAGCTGTGATGCTAAAAGTTGGACATTATGTAAATTGAATTATTAGTTGTATCATTGGATACAAATTTTAAAGATTCATGGCCTAAATACAGAGAAATTTCCTCAAATGACAAATATAGTGATTTTTTTTATTTTGGAAGGCACTGGCCACTTCTAATTGGTAAGCTTCCTGATGTTGCTATAGTGACGAATGTTGATTATTGCCTTGTTTATTGAAGTCTCTGACAAAATGAGGCATTTAAATGAGTTTCAAGTGTATCATGCTTTACATCTTTTACGACAAGGTCAATCTCTGCGACAAGTGGCTAGAGAGCTTGGGGTTTCTCCTTCCGTGGTGTCCAGGTTACGCAACAGGCACAGAGAGACAGGTCAGTATTGTAGAAGACGTGGCCAGGGCCGTAAATTTAAAACAAGCCCCCAGGATGACAGATACATTGTTCTTTCTGCTCATCGACAGCGTACAAAAACTGCGAAAGACCTGCAGAATGACCTTCATGTGGCTTCCGGAATCCGGGTTTCAGACCTAACCATTAGGAGCAGATTAAGGAAAGAGAATATTCGTCCAAAAAGGCCCGTTAAAAAACGACGCTTAACAAATGGGCATAAGGCAGCAAGACGTACGTATGCTGAAAACCATGGTGATTGGAACCTGAACCAGTGGGAGTCTGTGCTCTTCTCGGTCGAATCAAGGTATCGTCTTACACGTTGTGATGGTCGATTGAGGGTGTGGGGACGGCCAGTAGAAAGATTTTCTGCAGAGGCTGTACAGGAAATTGATAGATTCGGAGGAGGTCCCATAATGGTGTGGGCCGGAGTTATGTACAACAATCGTAAGGAACCTTGTACTTGTTCCCCAGCGACTGAATGCTGTCCGGTATATCGAGCACGTTCTGGAAGAGCATGTAGTACCTGCTGCCATTGGAGTAGGCCCTGGATTTCTGTTTATGCAGGATAATGCCAGGGCACATTCTGCGGCTGTCACCAGGGATTTCCTGAGGAGGAATGAAATTGAGGTAATGGAGTGGCCAGCGGTCAGCCCAGACATCAACCCTATTGAACACTTGTGGGATCTTCTAGACAGGAAGGTCAGGAACCGATATCAAGCTCCACAAACTCTGCAGCAACTTGGAGATGCTCTGAAGGAGGAATCGGAGAATATCCCGCAAGAGGAAATCCAGAATCTTATTGGGAGCATTCCACGAAGGTGCCAAAGTGTCATCGAATGTCGTGGAGGCCATACACGATACTAACTCTATATAACGAGTGTTTATCTTTGAAAAATAAGCACAAGATTCAATTGCTTACATAGCGGAATTATTTGAAAAGTTAATTGTCAGCGTTATTCATTTGTTTTACTGACAGGAGCAATAAATAAATAAATAACCACAAATAATGTACTTTATTAATTTCATGTTTGTACCTTTATCCAATGAAAAAATATTTGCATATTTCATAGTGTTTTGAGCAGTGCATATATATATATATATATATATATATATATATATATATATGTATAAGATGCAATATTTCATATGAAGAAGAAAAGGATGTAAATGCAAAAATATCTAAATTTTAAAGTATTTTAGGGTATTAATTCTATCTTCAAGCCACAATTAGTCCAAAAACATTCAAGACTAAAAGTGTATAAAACACTGACTCTTCCTATTCTTTTATATGGTAGCGAAGTATGGACATTGAAACAGAAGGGTATACAGAGACTTAGATATGCTGAAATGAGATACCTTCGGAGGACTGCAGAATACACACTACTAGACCACAAAAAAATGAAGACATCTTAGAAGAATTACACATGGAAACTTTAGAAATCAAAATTTCTGAAAAGTCAAGATGGACACAACATGTTTATCGGATGAAAGATCACAGGATACCCAAACAAACGTTAAGATATCAACCTGCAGGAAGAAAAAGACCAGGACGACCACTCAAAAGACTTTTAGATGGTGTTTCTCTTGAGGCCGAAACAGGTCAACAAATTGCCTATATTCGTGAATGTACTATGATGATGACCCTTGAACATCTTGTTTCTCCAAATTAGACATGGTGGAATTAATCCACTTGCATTCTCAAATTCGTAATATAATGTATATATAATATTTCTTAGTTGTTTAAATAAGAGGCAAAACAAGAAAATGTTTGATGAGGAATGTGCCAAAATTGTAAAGAAAAGAAAGCTAGCAAAAATGAAATGGTTACACGAGCCAAATGAAGTAAATTCAGAGCAATTGGGTAGTATTAGACGTGAAACTACCAAGTTACTAAAGAGTAAAAATAAGGAATATTTGAGAGAGAAGATTAATGATCTTGAATTGAATGCAAAAAATAGAAACATTAGAGAATTATACCAGGAATTAGTATAGAGAAGAAAGGGTTCCAGGCTAGAACAAACATAATTCGGAATGAAAATGAGGATATGATTGCAGATTCCAGGAGTATATTAAATAGATGGAAAAGTTACTTTAATTAGCTATTAAATGTACATACAGAACAGGACATTGAGGAGGATAATTTACAGACAGCAGAAATGCTAGTCGCAGAACCAAGGGCATTAGAGGTTGAAATGGCGATTGAAAAATTGAAGATGTATAAAGCATCAGGTTCAGATGAGATCCCAGCAGAACTGATAAAATCAGTTCTGCGAAGAAGAAGAAGAAAAAGAAGAAGACATGGGTTTTCTCAATCAATATCATGTAGCTCACTGTTAAGTAGTCTTCTCCATTCACATTTAAGGCCTTAACTCTGCCAGATAAAATAAAGCTATTATTATTATTATTATTATTATATTATTATTATTATTATCATCTCATTTTGGTATTATCTCCTCCATTATAAACAAAACAGTTTTCTACATTTTCACTTTAATATTTTTTGGAGAGATGTTTGAATGATAAGATTGTCTAATGCATAATAATTGAGACTACACTTAATTTATTTCTGCACCTCATTCCTGTTTATAATAGGCCTATCCTAGATACGTTAATTCAGCCAGTTCTTCAAAAGTCCCTCTTCTGTCATGATCTGTCCATTTCTATTGTATAATGAATTAGGGTAATACATGAAACTATTGTTTGGTTCTTTGATCTTCATTTCCAAACCCAATCTGTTAATGTCACTCAATAGAAAGTGGGTGTTCGCCCTGACTTCCTCCTCGCCATCGCCTATTAATATTAATGTATTCAGTATATACAACAACTCGTTAAAAACCATTGAGTTTTTACGCCTTTTTTATCATCTATAATTTGATGTCATACTCTTGTACAAAATTGGATAGTAGATGAGATAGTACATATCCTTACTTTAATCCACTGTAACATTGTATCTTTAACTGTTTTATAATTAGTATAGTGTATATCTATATTTGTCGAATATTTATTTGTATTTGTGCTGGTTGAGTGGAAGAGAGGGCCTTATGGCCTTAACTCTGCCAGAATAAATAAAGTATTATTATATTATTATTATAAAAATTATCTTTAAAAATTTTACCTACTTGCACTCTATTTTGTGTGTCATTTAGATACATAGGATTAGTCGGACTAATACTTGTAGGAATTCCGAATTCAAGAAAGATACTAAACTACTTTCCCCTCTTAATTTAATCCTATTCCATTTTGAAGTCTATATATAATATATATAATTTTATGCCTATGTATAATATTAACAAAGTTTACTAAAATGCGGTAATTAAATATAATAAATAAGAAAAGTATATTTTAATTGTTAATATTTAGTCTGATGGCTGCTTAACTGCTGCATTGAACATTCTATTTCTTGAAATATGTACTTTTCCTGCAATTCTTAATCTCTCTGCTTGTATCCTTCCATTCAGATGGGTTACAATGACTCTTCGGCTATTATTAATCTTTTTCCTAGCACAATGTGAGACAAGTATCGGACCTAACTCCTCCATCTTGCTTTTGTGTACATTGTTCTTCCACAAACTTTAATGTTTGCACCCATCCCAATGTTATATGAGTGCACATAATTGATACTAGATGGCATATATATAGACATATCGATACATATAGGCCTATATTTTAACTCAAATTTTAATTTTTGTCAGGCACATCATTTTTTTTTCTTTGGATAATGATTCACGTTATACTATAGGTATTGCAATCTTACTTTTAAAATTCATATTATATTCCGTTGAGGAAAATATGCACAAAGTCATCATCGTCATAGTACATTCACGAATTTAGGCCATTTGTTGACCTGTTTCGGCCTGAAACGAAACACCATCCAGACGTCTTTTGAGTGGACGTCCTGGTATTCTTCTTCCTGCAGGTTGATATCTTAACATTTGTTAGGGTATCCTGTGATCTTTCATTCGATGAACATGTTGCATCCATATTGACTTATAATCAGAAATTTTGTTTTTTAACGGTTCCATGTTTAATTCTTCCAAGAGTCTTCATTTTTTTGTGATCTAGTAGTGTGTATCCTGCAATCCTCCGAAGGTATCTCATTTCAGCAGATCTAAGTCTCTGTATATCCTTCTGTTTCAACGTCCATACTTCGCTACCATACAAAAGAGTTGGAAGAGCCAGTGTTTTATACACATTTAGTCTTTCATATTTTTGGACTAACGGTGGCTTGAAGACAGAATTTACTAACCTTAAGTTCTTAAAAATTTAGATATTTTTGCATTTACATGCTTTTCTTCTTTATATGAGATATTACATCCTAGATATGTAAAATTATTCACCTGCTCCAAAATTGTATTATTCAGTACAATTTAACTTCTGACAGAATCTACACCTTGAAATGTCATTTTTTTTTTCTCTGTAGATATATTCAATCCAGATTCTTATGTAATTTTGTTAGTAGTAGTAGTAGTAGTAGGACTTTATTAGACAAAAGTAAGACATTTACAATATTATTTACAAATATGGGTCGCACGGGCAGTAAGCCGTACGTGCTGTTGACAGTCCGTTACAATAGAGTAATAATTGCTACTAGTGTGAAGAAAAATAAACAACAAAAAAAAAGCAATAACATTACAATTACATAAAGAAAACGCAATAATATTACAATTAAATAATAACACAATAGCATTATACACTAAAAAAAGCAATAACATTAAAATTACATAAAGAAAACACAATAATATTACAATTAAATAATAACACAATAGCACTATACACTAAAAAAACATAACATTGCAATTACATAAGAAAAAACAGTAATACTACAATTAAATAATAACACAATAGCATTATACATTAATTAATTTATAAATAATTATTAAGAATTAATGTTACTGCATTTTGATAACATATATTTATTCATGAATGAGTGTTGTTCTTATTTTCCGCGTTTTGTCCAGAAATTTACCCAAGTTTATCCAATTTTCTGGATTTACTAATAACTCGTAGCATGCCAATCTTTCCCGATTTGAATTTAGAAATCTTTCCGGTAATAACTGACGTCTCCAATATTCTAAATCATTACATTGTCCTAATATATGTATCTCATCTTCAAATTTCCCGCACATTGGACAAATTCGCATATCGTGCTCGTCGCTATTTTTTTTAAATTTCCATGCCCCTAGCCTAAACCAAGCAAGCCCTGATCTCTCTTTAAATCCTAGGTTGAGTATATACGATTCTTTTCCCTAGACGTGTTTTAGGCCTCTTTGTAAACACGGTGAGCGTTTTCCTGTACATTCGGCGAAAGTATTTTGTAGGTTTATATCTAAGTACTGTTAAGTTCATGCAGACCTTTCTGTAGATTATCTTCTGAATTTGCTATTATTATTTGGTCATCTACTAATAATAGGGTGTTTAATTTTCTATTTTCTGATATACATAAAGTAAAAAGTTAAAATAGATACCTATTGGCAGTACCGTCGTCCTCAATTGTGTTAATTTTTTAAACAAACGTTTTAACAAAGTTGAGGACGACGGCCTGCCAAATGGTATATGTTTTAACTTTTTTATTTTTATTTTAACACTTTACTTTAATCTTACTTTTATAACATAAACATAGACACTGAATAAGTCTGTTGAGTCGGGCAGTCCTTGATACAAGGAGGGACGAAATTCCAGAAAAAGTTGCCAAAGTAAGTATGGATAACGAGTAAGACGTTCGATGTGGATATGCGACTAGACATATGTTGTCTTTCGATAATTTTTTTAAGATAGTGAATGGGAGCAATTAGAATGGTACATGAGTGATGAGGTGGACAAAGTGTGGTATAAGAAGCAGAGGGAAAGTGAGTTTGCGGAGGATTTTGTAAATAAGAAGTTAATTTATCTGTAACTTTAACCCTCAACTGGTAGAGTGAAGTGAAAATGATCCACACCATTAATTCAAAATCATGCTTTTGATGTACTGTAACATTTTTTATGTAAAAATTCGTTCAATCTCTCTTATTACGTTCTTGATCTTTGGTTGAAGAATAACGTTTCGTCGTATTTTAGCATTTCTGTGTTATTTCTATCTGTTCAGCGCCTTGCGCGTCTAGTGTCACTGTAATACCACTCTACTATAAACTTGCTTTATTCATTATGCAGCACACATAATTTTAATATTTATTTTAGAGGAATGTTAATATTTATTTTTATTAGCGAAATATATATAAATCCTTATTCTTAAATATTTGTAATCTTTTCTCCGCCATTGAAGTAAGAGTCCACCCTTCGCTTCTATATAACTGGAAGAATAACATTTTTTATATATTTTCAGTTTAACGTTGAAAGAAGTTGGGACGACACGAGTCCTGTAAAGCATAACAGCATGAATTTCCAGGCTAATATTGTGTGAGAAATTATTGTTCTTCATTATGTCAATGTACTTCTCACATTTTTATTCTAATGCCCATGTATCTGTCTTCAGGGAAATTAAATATAGGCTCGATTCTGGAAATGCATGCTATTATGCATTACAGGGACTCTTGACTTCCCAACCCCTTTCAAAAAACGTTAAACTGAAGGTATATAATAATATTATTCTACCAGTTATATCATATGATGCGGAACATCGACTCTCACTTTAAGGGAGGAAAGGAGATTATGAGTATTTGAGAATACATTTCTTAGGAATTTTTTGGACCAAAGAGAGATGAACAGACAGGTGAATGGAAAGTGCATGACAACGAGTTACATGGTCTTTATAGGAAGCCAGATATAATGAGAAAAGTTATATCTCGTAGACTGCGATGGGCAGGACATGTGGCACGAATGGGGAATGAAAGACGTGCATGGAGGCATATTGTAGGAAAACCAGAGGGAAAACTCCCAGTTGGTATACCTAGGATGAGGTGGGAAAATAACATTAACTATGATTTGAGGGAATTAGATTATACAGGCGATGACTGAAAAACATTGGCTCAGGATAGGGATGTATGGAGAGCTTATGTCTGCGCGGCCATGAACCTACGGGTTCGATAGTGTCAGTGAGTTAGTTTTTTAGTTAGTTATGTATGGGACAATCCATATCAAATCGGACAGCAAAAAATCTTGCAATTTATTTTTTTTAATGTTATGTATCCCTAAATATAATGAATGCATTTATAAACGTATTAATACAGAAATTTAATTTTTATCATTTATAGGTTCGTAGTTATGATGATCTAAAATTATCGTAAATATGATAAACTAAAACGTTTAGGCCTACTAACTAATATTTCTGAAACAGTAAATAGCAAAAAATTTGTTTCAAACATATTTATATAGGTGATATCATGTAGTTTAAGGGTTATTTTTATAATTAGGATATTTTTATTTTCGGTGTCAATTTTCTGTTTTATGGCGGTTTACTGCAGTACATATCAAAAAAATGAAAACGGAAAAAATACAGGATACTATCTACGTAATAAGGGTTAATTTCCAGCAATTGCCCTTTTGGAGAGTTGAATAGTTCAGACAATATAAATGTGTTTTATTCTATTTTCGTAAAAAAACTCGCGGGTCGAAGGCGCAGCAGATGCATTTCACGACCAAGGTCGCACGCGTACTTTATTGAAAGAGCTTCATCTGTGACTTTTTCAACTGCCATTAAATCGAATAGATTATTATATGTTCTGCTTAATGGAACAGTACCGTAAATTTATAAAAGCGGCGATATTTTAATTCTTACACAGTAGATATTTATCAAATTTTATTGCTGAAGTGAGAAGTAAAGAGCTCTATTACTTACGTTTACTGTGAATTATTAAACAAATTATTTATAACTAACTCACTCACTGGCTCTGTGGAACCTGTAGGTTTATGGCAGCGCGGACATAAGCTCTCCCTACATCCCATCCCGAGCTAACGTTTTCCAATTGTCCCCTGTATAATCTATTTCCCTCAAATCATGCATAAAGTTATTCTCCCACCTCATTCTTAGTCTTCCAACTGGGCGTTTTCCTCCGGTTTTCCTACCAGAAATTTCCAAGCACCTCTTTCATCTTCCATACGTGCCACATTTCCTGCACATCGCAGCCTACGAGACTTAACTATTTTTATTATATCTGGCTTCCTATACAGATCATGTAGGTCACTATTTTGTAGTTTTCTCCATTCACCTGTCTGTTCATCTCTTTTTGATCCAAAAATTTTCCTAAAAACTTTATTCTCAAATACTCGTAATCTTCTGCCCTTTTTTAAAACAAATTATTTATTTTGTTACAAATTTTTTATTAAAGTTTAAATGTAATATTACATAATAAAAACTCTTTCATCATTAATTGAATAAACTGGTATAAATTTGTATTATGTTATAATTACTAATTTCAGTCTTAAAATTACTTCTTATTCAGTGTATTTTATTGTACCCTGAAAACTTTGACGAATAGTATTGTTTTAAGATATCACTTCCAAATAAAACCGAATGTTTTAATACTCGTACCACTTCCTACCAAACAATAATAATGCAGCATCAGCAAAGTCTCCTAAAACATCTGTTTTACATCAACATTCTCAAGTTCAGACAGTTGATTTACATCAGTATGTTTAGTGCATCTCGTCATTTTAAGTGTCACAGTCAAATTTATAATATCTTATTGTTTTTAACTCACAAGTTTGCAGATCTACAAAGACTGAATGGTGTGTTAGAAGTTAAATATAATTTTAATTATGCATATATTAGTATACAATAGTTATTAACAATATTATGTGTTAATATATAATTTTACAATTTCTTAAATGTTTCTGGAATGAGAGAATAATCGTAGGGGTACACATTTTGTGTTATAAAAGGAGAATAATGGGAAGTTTAGACATTAAATTAAACACTATAACAATAATTTAGCTTATAATAAAAGCTAATATCGTGCATTTTAATATCATCTTAGATATGTCATAAGTAGGGGATGCAATATCAGTAAATGATACCAAGCCAATGAAATATATTTATACCTCTTAAATATTACTTGTAACAGCATGAAAATTGTTATAAATTATTATCGATAGCTTAATTTACTTACAATATTCAACATCAGACATTGGCGTAGGGTACAAGTACAAAATATTACAACACATTACAAAACTAATCTCTAGAAAATATTTTTAATAGGCCTACCAGCTTGAATTCGTAGGTGTTTAGTAATTTAAATTAAACTATACATTAGCCAAAATTAGCACAAAATTAACCGCCTACTGAATATATCAATAAAGATTGTTGTATTTAATGACGTTTATTATGTAGCAATTTATTTCAAGCGCGAGGTTCTCCTACGTACCATAAATTTACGACACGGGACTCACGGATTTCCTTCCTTCTGGAGAAATCTACATTCAGAATTGTTACGCCTTTAAAATGTCATTGATTCCTATCGAGTTTGAACCCGCGAACCTCGGAATCGGAGGCGTGCAGAGTAACCACTTGTCCACGACGACGATGATGATGACGTAATAATTGTAATAATGATAATAAAAATAATGTAATGATGATAATAACAATAAAAAATATTTGTAAGTGGCGCAAAGGATTATTACCAAGTAGCTCCGTCAATGTTTGTAAGAGCGAGCGATCTCCACTCACGCGAAAGGTATTGCGGGCAGTCTACACATAGGAGATTTTAGGAAAAATAATTATTTTTGGTAGTTTCCTTTCAAGACTCCACTTTAATACTAATTACAAAAATTAACTGGTGTTCAGGTAATAATGTGGCATTTTTTTTTTATAAAATTTTTGGTGAGGAAGGTCAATTGCGTATTAATTGCATTTACGCCCTTCAGAAAAACGTAAATATTAACATACTAATTTTCAAGCGATAGAGCATGAAATCATCTATAATGTGACTATCTTTTCAAGTTGAGGGAATAGCCATACTTCGAGAAATGTATTTTATAAAAGAGACTATTTAAAACAATACGATAAATTGACAGCTCTATTACTCTTTAATTACACCAAGCGAAGACTTGAAACTCGGTTAAGATATTCAGTATACCATAAAGTTTCACTGTGAAAAAATTGTAAACTTTTAAAGATGTGAGTTCAATTTTCACAATTTTTTTGCCGATTTCATATGGAATGTCCCGTATGTCTTAATGTACGATATGTTGTCTAAAATACATTTAAAATGTGCTCCACCAAAAATAAATTAAATTTGTTCGTTAAGTGGTGATGTTTTATTTTAAATTACACATGACCAAGTTAATATTCAACAATATAGCATTGTTCTAATTACAATCAAATAAGGAAGTCTGAATGTATGAATTTATTTTATTGCTTTGTTGGAGTCACAGTTACCCATCGCCATCGATTATGTAATAAAATGTCACCCTACTCTTGAGGGTTAACCGCTAATTTAAAGTGGCCTGTAATGTAAATATCCTCAGAAATATACAACGTAGCAATCAATTACAATATGGCATAGCATAGTTGATAAGGCAATAGGCTACAAACCGAAAAATAGAATGTCCGAACCCCGGTGGGGTCAGGTTTTTAAAATTACCCAAATGTTCTAGCTCCACAATGATCCTGATATCGACTCAGCCTCTAAAATAAACGAGTGATAAACGCTTGTTCCAGGGGTAAAGGCGGCCATCACGCCTACTAGATGTGTCATTGAGCCGATGTGCCAACCACATGTCATCATTGACATCCATGCATAAGCGTAAATAAATTAGCTAAGACGTTACTTGGATGGATGAAAGTGGGTTAAATTTTGCGCAGGGTATTTTTTAATCATGCATGCAGCTCTATTAAGAGCCCGAAAATCTTCATACTCGGGACCCACGTCTTGAATTCCCTCCCGGAGGACATGTCCCTTTTATTTTTCCATTTTAAAAATCCATGGTAACCGACGAGGTTTGAACCCGCAACTCTAGGAACATAATCACTATATCACCGCGGCCGACTAAAAATTCCTGTGGTATGACCGAGAATCGAACCCGGGACCCCATGAAATATAGACGGAAGTTCTTACCACTAGCTCATGAAGTTGGCCAGTCTCAGATATATAAAAAGAATTAGGAAATTTCAAGTAAACATCTGAGAAGTTAATTTAAAGAAATTCCATCCGAATCCTGCGATATCGTTACGTACTGCAATATTTTAAATAAATAAATAAATATATTTGTATACATATAAAGCTATGCCTGCAAAGAGAATAACGTTACTTGGGGGAGGTAAACCATACAAGGAATGAATGGAAAACATTAGGTTAGGATAGTGACGTATGGAGATCTTATATCCATCCGGCCAAGTACCTATGGGTTCTATAATGTCAGTAAGTTAGTTGTACTTTTATATACTTTAATTTAATACCATGTATGGTATAAATGATAACTAGTAAGTCTGATATTTTTGATTGTTACTCATTGGCACTATCGAACCCGTAGCTCCATGGCCGCGCGAACGAAAGCTCTCTATACATTCATATCCTGAGCTAATGTTTTTCAATCATTCCCTGTATAATCTACTTCCCTCAAATCATAGTTAATGTATTCTCCCACCTCATTCTTGGTCTATCACTGGGCGTTTTCCCTCCGGTTTTCCTACAAGAAGCTTGCATGCACGTCTTTCATTCCCCATACGTGCAACATGTCCTGCCCATCGCAGTCTACGAGACTTAACTGTTATTATATCTGGCTTCCTATAAAGACCATGCAGTTCATTGTTATATAGTCTTCTCCATTCACTTGTCTGTTCATCTCTCTTTGGTCCAAACATTTTCCTAAGAACTTTATTCTCGAATATTCGTAATCTCCCTTCCTCCCTTAAAGGGAGAGTCGATGTTTTGCATCTATATAATATAACTGGTAGAATAAGTTTTATATATTTTCAGTTTAACGTTTTTTGAAAGGATTTGGTACATCAAAAGAATTATTTGGCCACTTGGGTTCTTAAATTGTTTTAATTAGATACAAAATAGTTTTGTTTTTCAGTTAATAATTTAAATTCATTGATATGTAATCTTTCACTAGCAAAAAGAAAAATATAAATGATGAATGTAGCATCGTACTGAGATTGTCTTTCAAGATAAAATAATCATTATCTCTGAATGAATAAAATATATTATCGAAAATGAAAGTACACAAACTCATCGAAATCGAATAATTCTTTGAAGTATTAGAGAATAGAAAAAGTGTTTGCCATCGAATGAATACTAAATACAAACAATATGTGCTATATGTATACTCCATGTTATTTGGGGCTGGTGTACTGAATGGGAATACTTACAACAGTATATTCCTCTCCAAGATTGTTGGTTAAATTTTCTTTTTAACAAAATATGTTATATGTGTTCATTGATTATAAACAGGTATAAATCTGAGAAAAAGAGTTTTAAATATTTAATATAAATTAAATTATAATAATTTATAAAAGAGAGCTGGTAATTTTCCTTGATACGATGCATTATTCAGCTATCCTCTTAGCATAACTCTACATTACATCAAATAATATCAAATTACAAAACTTATTTAAAAATAAAACATTTTTTTTTTCGATTGAGGGTCTTTCCACTTTTCAGCGGTTGCCCTTTTACCAGCCGGCTGCTGGCCCTTCACATCCACATGTGTCAATCACAGAGGTAGATGATCAACAGCCAGTGTAGGGGTGACATGTGGTTAGAATGTCGAGTCCCCCAGCCGTTATAGCTGGTTTCTCAACCTGGAGCCGCTACTTATTGTAGCTACCCAATTGCCTCACGATGCTGGGTGGGCACCGTCCCATACTGGCCGAAATACCATGAGAAAATTTCTTCCCCATGGAGACTCGAACCAGCGCAAGTCCCGTAGCTCTGCACCAAGGCTTCCTATAAATTATAAATAATCACTGATAAATAAAAAAGCATCAGCATGAAAATCTTGTTAAATTCTGTGATATTAGGAATGCTCTCATTTGTGCCAAAGTTTTTAAGCATTCTTGAAGATGAAGAATATCAAATAGTGTTATGTATGCTCAACATCATTCAAAAGTACTTTAGGCAGGAGCACACTATCGTTATATCCACTGCTACCACCGAAGAAATTTATTTTCCAAAGAAGTAAACAAGTTGGAAATTCCATGTATTTTAAATTCCTTGCTTGGATATCTAAATAGAGATTATTCCTGGCCTTACTACGTATCAAATCCAACTGAAGACGTTATGGCGTTCGAGTACGAATCAAAAAATAAATTTGATATTTATATAATCCTCACTGTACCTCACTTAGAAACTTTACAAGAACAACTTTGGGTATTACTGGATAGTAACTTCTGGAATCACAAATCAAAATTTGTGATCAGTATTGTTGGAGAAAGTTTTGAAAATTCAATTGATGTCGCAAAGAATATTTTTATAGCTTTATGGAAGTATTATAAATTATGGGACATAGTGCTACTAGTTCCGGTGAAAAACCAATATCTGAATGTTTCACAAATTGACACAATTTCTGAGATTGAAGTATATGGTTGGAACCCTTACGTATCTCATACACAGTGTACAGAACCCAACAAGATTATACATCTTGATACTTGGAACTTACAACAAGGTGGATTTTTAAGAAAACTCCATTATTCTCGTATCAAATACCAAATACTTTATATGGATATCCTCTCAGAGTAACTGCTTTGGAATTGCAGCCATTCCTCATAGCACAAAATGCTAATGGTACAACTACATTTACTGGATTTGATCAACGTATCATTTACCTTCTTTCCCAAATGGTAAATATGAGTATAGAATATAGTGAGACATTACCTGGTAAACGTATCGAGGTACGGATGAGTGCATTACGTGATTTATTGGTTGGTACAACTGATATTATAAGTGGAGGTTATATACTACATTCAGCTGTCACACCTTTTGCTGATCCATTGATGTCTTATATGGAAACTTCAATGGAATGGTTTGTACCTTGTGGAATTCCTATTCCCAGGATAGAAAAAATATCTCAGAAATTCAAGCTAAATGTGTGGTTGATGGTAGTAGTACAAATTATATTGTCAGCCATCTTCATGTCCAACATTTCTAAAAGGACAAGTAAGTTAAGTGGTGTTAAAAGTTCATTAAATATATCCAGAACCATTTTTATCGTCTTGTCGATATTGTTAGGTGTGTCTATTAGAAAAATGCCTTTCAGCATTCCACAGAGAATACTTTTCCTGTCATTAATTTGGTACGCATTCGCTTTAAGTACAATATTTCAATCTTTATTCATAAGTATTTTAGTAGATCCAGGATTTTATGACCAAATAAGACTTTTAGATGAACTGATTGATTCTAAATTTATTTATTATTGTGATGAGACTGTTGACGATTTTATGAACTTTACTATACCTGAATACTATAACCAAGTGAAACTTGAAAGAAGATGGGCTTATCAGGATGATTTGTATTATGTAAATTATTTTGATAAGAATAACGATGTTGTCTTAGGTTCAGACATGTTTTTCCAGTACTTCACGATAATTAGCTTGCCACCGGGCACGGATGTTCCACGAATATGTAGTTTAGACGAGCATATACTGAGACAGCGTGCTACAATGTACGTGGCCAAAGGTAGTCCGTTATTTGAAAGGTTTAATTCTGTTTTATTTGGAATCCGGTATAGTTGAGAAATTAATTCAAATTGAAAAGGCAAGCTGGAGAGAAAATTCTTATAATTGGACAAATATATATACTGATGCAATAGTTGCAAGAAATGATAATGAAAACAATGGAGAATATTTTATTTTTTCACTTTCCCATTTACAATTCATATTTTATATTTTATGTCTCAGCTATTTACTTGGTATTGTAATTTTATCAGGAGAAATTTTGGTTTTCCATTGTAAGTGTTCATGTACACATGAAAATACATTAGTCAAATTCCAGAGAGCCTAAATTAATATATATCAGAGCAAAGTATGCCAAGTCGAAATCTGTGCTTGGTCTGTTATTTTCATGAAATAAAATCCGTCTGTAGGAATTGGGTTAACTGTGAATAATTCCTCACCATTTCGAATTTATGATCCAATTTTGATGGTTTACGGTATATATATATATATATATATATATAATATATATAGTTAAATTGAAGAAACTCATATTCTGATGCCAGCATACTTAAAAGTGTCAGACTACAGTGAAAAAAGCGAATTTTTAATTCAGAGTTATAGGTCACTAACACTTCTAATGGACGGATTTCGCGGATTTTCGGAGAAAATGCCAAAAATATATACAAAAATTGGAGGGTTACTACCAATGATGTTACAAGTGCCAAAATGCGAAATGATAATACTTACTTACTCACTGGCACTATCGAACCGTAGGTTCATGGCCGCGCGGACATAAGCTGTCCATACATCCCTATCCTGAACTAATGCTTTTCAATCATTCCCTGTATAATCTACATATACAAATCATAGGTAATGTTATTCTCCCACCTCATTCTTGGTCTACCAACTGTGCGTTTTCCCTCTGGCTTTCCTACAAGAAGCTTCCATGCAAGTCTTTCATTCCACATACGTGCAACATGTCCTGCACATCGCTGTCTACGAGAATTAACTGTTATTATATCTGGTTTCCTATAAAGACCATGTAGTTCATTGTTAAAAAGTCTTCTCCATTCACCTGTCTGTTAATCTCTCTTTGGTCCAAAAATTTTCCTAAGAACTTTATTCTCAAAAATTCGTAATCTCATTTCCTCCCTTAAAGTAGAGTCCATGTTTCGCACCCATATAATATAACTGATAGAATAATAGTTTTATATATTTTCAGCTTAACATTTTTTGAAAGGAGTTGGGGCATCAAAAGTCTCTGTAATGCATCCATAGTAATTCTGCCCGAGGGCAGGTCCTTCACTGCAATCATAGCATTTTCATGCCATGCTTGCAGCTTTACTAGGGAATTTGTAGGTGTGATAGCTTCCCGTTGCTTTCCACACCGGTGAAGGATGATGATGATAAAGATGATGATGATGATGACCATATGATTTCGGGGACCGTTTGGGCCTTAAAGTTTTCCTGACATTTGTCTTACAGGTGAGGAAAAACCCCGATAAAAACCTCACCCAGAAAAACTGCCCCGACCGGGGATCGAACACGGGCCCGCTGCGTGACAAGGCAGACACGCTACCTCGAGACCACAGCGGTGGACCTGTAATGTATAATAGCACGCATTTCCAGAATTGAGCCTATGTTTAATTTCTTTGTGCATCTCATTCCCATTTGTGATTATTGTTCCTAGGGATTTGAATTCAGCCACTTCCTCAAAATTTCCCTCATTTTTCATTAGCTGTCAATTTCCATAATATAATGTATTTCTACGTGTGACCATATATTTAGTTTTATTGATATTTACTTCCAATCCTAATTTCTTAGTGTTACTCAATAGCGTGTGCGTGTTGTCCTTAGTATCTCCTCGCTATCGGCCAATAATACTACATCGTCAGCATAAACTAACAGCTTATTAATACCATTGAGTTGTAAGCCTTCTTCATTCTCTAAAGATTTAATGGCATGCTCTAGTACAAAATTAAATAGTAGAGGAGATAGTGCATCTCCTTGCTTCAACCCATTCTGGATTTCAAAATGTCTTAAAACGCCCTGCTCTTTGTGCCATTCAGATACATCCGTGTAAGTCTAACTTTTTAGGAATTCCGAACTCCAGCAGGATACTATATAACTTCTCGCTCTTAATTTAATCATATGCTTTTTTGAAGTCTACATATAGTTGATGTTACAGTGCCATTGTATTGCCATTTCTTTTCTAAAATCTGCCTTATACTAAAAATCTGATATGTTGTAGACCTGTTTCTTCTAAATCCACATTGATAATGTCATTGATTAATTGAAAAACTATTTTTCATTAAAAAATATGGGTATTGGGTTTTATTTAACTTCCGCTAGATAGAGTATACTACACAGAAGATCTCCCGATCTACGGCTGGGCTAGCGGGAAAAGCGCATGCGGCCGATGAGTCCTCACTCTGCGTCACGGGGCAGAGCAACTGCACGACTCTTTTCCTTCTTTCACTTGGTCCGTGCATTAAATGAAAATAGCGAAAATAAATTGCGTGCCTTATGACAGGAGATATTGAATATGTTCTCCTCCTACATTTCGGCACCTTGTTAGAAAACCCTCATTCATACGCATTAGTTACTGTTCTGTTATCGAGTTTATTTCTGCCCTGTTATAATTTTTCATATCGTCTAATGTGTGCGGGTTTCTTGCATACATTTTATTTTTTAAGTACCCCCACAAATGAGAATCGCATACAGTTGAATCTGGAGACCGTGATGGTCACAATCCCACACTTGTAACCCGATTTTCCAAATTTTCACCAATTAATTTTAACGAGTCAATACTAGTAAAATTCATTGTTAAAACCGTTGAGGTGGAGAGTCATAAAATAAAATAAGTTAAAATATACCTTCTTAGGAAAAATCCGTCGTCCTCAACTTATAACATATGTATTATTTATGCCTGTAGGCCTTTCAGAACATCCGTTCCATCTTCAGCAGGTCCCTCTTCGCTACAACATCCAGTATGATGGTTGATGCTGCTGGTCCTAGGACCAGTTGAGGGCGACGGATTTTACCTAAGAAGGTATATTTTCACTTATTTAATTTTATTAATTTTAACCAGTCTTCAGCTGCATATGCAGTTGCAGAATCATGCTGGAAATATCCATTTCGACAGAAAATATCAGTCAGTTCTTTCAAAAAATGGTTTCAATATGTCCTCTCTGTAACTGTGTGCCGTAATTGTGTTATTAAAATATTGATCCTATAATTCTGTAACCATTCACTGCAAACCATCCTCCTATATGTTCGTCATGCAGGGGAATATCATTATCATGTAAGCGATGGAGGTTTTGCTGGCTCCAATATCTGTTAATCTGCGACGAAACATACCCAATTAAGTGGAACCAGGCTTCGTCTGAGAACCATAAATTTATTAGAAATAAAGATGTATTACTGGAGAAAGACATATAACGGGGGAAAAGATTAGAAAAATAGAAACATGGAAATTATAAATATTACGAAAATATTAAATAAATGTATTATAGTAATTGGGGAGAGACTATTAAGATGGTATGGACATCGCAAGAGGATGACATATATTATATCTTGGAGTAGAAAATAGAAGATGGGAAAAGAAGAAAAGGAAGATCTAAAGAAGGTTGGATGGCTTGTGTGAGATGAAGTATGAGTGAACTGGGACTTACAGATGAAGATATTCAGGACCGCTACAATTGGAGAAGGCAAATGTTATCAGGATGTCAGAAAACTATTGTATTATGGATAAATCTCGAAAAAAAAAGTATTTAGATAATAGGGTGACATCTCCATTCAACAACAGTCCATTGATACAATACTATATGTTAAACATTAAATTAAACTCCAATTTATACACCGGTTATACGTACTTGTTTTTTCCTCATAATTGTTTATATATCAATTTTGATGTTATTCTTTCCTAGCACCATACACATAGGATACAGAAGTGTAACCCCGCCTTCCAGGCGCCCCAAGGTCAGATGTGGGTTACAATACGCCAATGCCAGGAGAGAATACCACAAATGTCGAAATGACAAACTGGTGGTATTGAATAAGAGAGTCAATTAGCTAGACAGTTTTCATTAGTTTTATATTCTTCATTTCGCGTAAAACATTAATGGATGCCGTTTAATTTTAGAAGGCATATTGAATTTTATTATTGTCCAAACTCTATAAGTTGAGACAGACCTAGAATGTCCTTGACCGAGTCGGCTGCTAGCTTTACATCCACTTTAATTTAGAGAGGTGGACGATCATCTAGCCAGTATAGAGCTGATATGTGATCAGCATATGGAATCCCCAAGCCGTTATAGCTGGTTATATCAGCTTAGAGCAGCTACTTATTGTAGCTACCAAAATTCTTCAAGATGCTGAGTGGGAACCGGTCCCATACTGACCGAAATCCGCGAGAAATTATTTTTCCTCGTGGGGATTCGAACTAACGCACGTCCTGTAACTCTGCATCTAGACATTGTGGGCGGAATAATTAAGGGTAATTCAGTTTTAGGTTTATTGATTGGTAAGTGATGTTTGGGCGCCAGGAGTATGGAAAGGAATTCTTCATGTATGAGAACTTAGGTTGCTCAGATAGGAAATTGGTAGAGTTGAGGTTCTTTATCTTCAGAGATAGCAACGAACTGGCCGGCGCAAGACTACGCTAGATGAATTTTAACAAATAGGCTTTATTAATTGAAGTGGATAATGGATACACTTATAATTCTAGACAAACTTGATGTCGGACAAGGTATTGACCACAGGAACGCATTTAGAATCCAAGATGGAATCTCTGAGGGTCTATCACGGCCGAATTGTTTCTAAGTGTGAAATTCCTGAAGTTATGTTTTTTTGCTAATTGATGGCCATTGGGCCGATTAACAACTATGTCGGTGAGTCTGTTCCGACTCCCGCCACGGTGAGTTCCGCAGGACTAACTTAACATAATTTAGTTGGATATAAGGAAAACTTCGTTTACCCTCTCTCTGTAATCGTGTCGTCATGATGCCATTACCTTGTCGTGATATAACCCTTTACTATATTGGCTGCAAACGATTCCTTATGACCAAAGAAGGGATGCCGTCTTTTGATTGGTTTCACCAAGTTCCCTGGCCGAATACGACCATTCTTAAATACAGTTTTATCATAAGTTCGTACACTGGGAAATTCCGGTCTAAGTTTAGTATATAACTTTGTTTAGGTCAGTGGCCTTTTTCCCCGCTTGTTTGCTAGCTTGGCGTTCTAACAGTTTGTGTGGTTCCTTATAATGAGTTGTTTACTCCACGCTGTAGTTTCCAAGCCCTACTGCAATTCTTTGTCCTCAACCCGTCAGCGAAGCTCGGTTTAAGATCTTAGATTACTGGTCTACAAAGAAACGTCTGGTAATCAGCTAGTACAATGAATTTCCTCAAATTTTAATTATTTTGTCATCGCTTCAAGTATCCGTCGCTTGACAATAGCGGTACCATGTAGTTGCTAAATTATTTCCGTAATAACCAACTGATCGTTTATTCGGGATTCTATCAATTTCAATTCAATTTATTTTTATTTAATTATATAAAAATCAAATCCCTCGTGTTCTCACGATTTGATTGCATATACATTTCATATATCTCCGACGATTATTTCGTCCTAATTAATAAATTATTTTAATTTCTTAATCTAGGAGTCTGAGTGAAAGATTAAGCTTCAATCTCTGCCTTAAACACTCGGCTATGGCGCGGGGCGCATTTATTTATTGACTTTTTAAAGTGCACTCTACTTGCTCCAAGTTGTATTATTGAATTCTCTGTTTCAGTTTGTTCATTGCTTGTATTTTATAGAAATCGTCATTTATGATCATATGGTAAACGAAAACCATTGTTTCACATTTCAACAATTCTTGTAGAAACCGTCAATTCTGTTTTGAAACATTCCACACAGGGGGATCTCTCCGCATAATTAGTCAATTATATTAATTTTATCGTACCTGAATCCACCAATATGGTCTCGGAGTAATGTTGTTATCTCGTATGCAGTGGGATTAGGTTTGTTTTGCGGTCGGTACAAATTTTCTGGTGGCTTTCTTTACCTGTAACACAAATATGAGGAAAGTTTAATCCCAAATGGTCCCCGAACATTTTCTTGCCATCACAAACATCAATAGACCCTATCATATTTTCCTTGATTATTACGAATGACTGAGTGAATGGTGTGTCTTGTCCTAAATGTTAGTATTATCTCGGATGTGGCTCTGACATTGAGCTGACCACTCATCCGGAGTGACTTTCCTTAACGTTGTGAGGTCAAAAAATGTGTTTGTGGGATCCAGAATTGAAAATCAACTCTGGACATGTCCTGTCATTGTAAGGTCTCTGTGACGTAAAAGCAAACTACAAAAGAGAGGTTAAATTCAAGTAAAGATAGATTTTTTGTCTAATGCCACCAGGTTGTCTTCATCACATTTCTGGCTTTCTCCACTGGCATTGGCGGAATTGTGATCCATTTCTTTCTCCCTGGAAGGCGGAGTTACGTTACCGCGATTATATGATGGATGATAAATGATACTGAAGCGTCAGGAGAGTTCTTAACCTAAACTTAACCTAAATTCTAGACCACGGGCAAGCACAGAAATAATTTGATAATTAAACATTTTGCGTTAGATATTGGATATTCTTGTATGTGAATATGTATATGTGGGTATTTGTATATTTTAGATATTTTGTAACGTACGGCTTACTGCCCGTGTGACCCATATTTGTAAATAGCATTGTATGTATCTTACTTTTAGTCTAATAAAGTCCTACTACTAGTTTCAGCCACTAGATATTTTGTAGATGGTCATGTACGTCCCTAATCATTTTCAGTTTTAGATTATAATTTTAACGGACATTATGCATCGGACATTAATACCCGGATGAGGAATAATGTAGCGTCTTTGCCTTAGTCCCGGCGCGCCGGGTCAGGACAAGCTTCCTAGACGAATTTTTCGGATTTTTTCTGCATTTATAAGACGGATGAAAGAAAAAGATAAGAGCTAATGGTCCCTGAATACCATCTAGCAAACATAATCGTCCATATTGTATTCGTTTTACAACAAAATGTAACAGATAAACAATGAAAATACACGACTAATAGCACTGGACAACATGATTTTTGTCTCATTAGTACCAATAGTTGGACTTAATGCAGTTTTTTATCGTGTTTTCAAGTATGTATTCGGAATTTCTCCATCACCCACAGTTTTTTATTTCAATTCCAATGAATGGATTTAAATCATTATTTTTTTTGATAAACGTTTTTTCGTCCATTTGTCCATTCTAAAATAAAGCCAAATGAGCCAACTCAGGAGATTTCAGCTATGGAAAAGAGATATCAAGGCAAATAGAATCCTAATATGCTGGCCGATTACTGTTAGACCATAAAGAGGGATGCTCAACATGCGAAATATAGCAGAAAATCGTCATTTCTTACTTTATGGGTACGAATGTTCGAATATTGTGTGTTTACGAATGTAGATAATATTAAAAATGTTTGAAATTATAAATGCCTATCTATCGGAAACCTTTCATGATGGAGAAAAACCGATATCATATTTGAATTCGGGAGAAAAAATGCTATCACAATCAGTAAACCTACATAATTGGTGTACAAATATATATATATATATATATATATATATCATCCATAGTAATTCTGCCCGATGGCAGGTCTTTAACTGCAATCATAGCATTTTCATGCTATGCTTTGCATCTTTACTTAGGGAATTATAGGTGTGGCAGTTTCCCGTTGCTTTCTAGATCGGTAAAAGATGATGATAATGATAAGGATGATGATGATGGATGATTTTCGGGGACCGTCGGGCCCTAACCTTCCTGACATGTGTCTTACAGGTGAGGAAGAACCCCGAAAAGAAACTCATCCAGGACTCTGTCCAGACAGGGAATAGAACACGGGCCCGCTGCGTGACAAAGCAGCACGTTTCCTCGAGACCAATGCGGTGGACCTATTTAATAATCCATCCATAGTAATTCTGCCCCGAGGACAGGTCTTTCACCGCAATCATAGTATTTTCATACTATGCTTTGCAGCTTTACTAGGGAATTATGGGTGTGGTAGCTTCCCGTTGCTTTCGACACTGATGAAGGATGATGATGATAATGATAAGAATGACGATGACCGAATGATTTTGGGGACAGTTGGGCCCTTTGCTTCCTGACATTTATATTACAGGTGAGGAAAAAAATGAAAAAACCTCACCCAGGAAGCATGTCTCGACCGGGGATCGAACCTGGGCCCGTTGCGTGACGAAACAGCACGCTACCTCGAGACCACAGCGGTGGATGACAATCTAATAATACACCTATATAATCGGCGTTCACAATATAGATATAATGCGAAAAATACATTACGTACTACTAATAGCAATAATAACAATAATAATAACAATAACAATAATAATCCAAAACTTCGTTAAATAATTGGCTATATCACCGAAGTGCAAAATATAAAATAATATTATATTAATTATACCCAGAACTTGGTTTATAACAGTGAACTACATGGTCTTTAATGGAAGCCAGATATAATGACAACAGTTAAGTCTCGTAGACTGCGATGGGCAGGACAAGTGGCACGTGTGGGGAATGAAAGACATGCATAGAAGCTTCTTGTAGAAAAACCAGAGAGAAAACGCCCAGCTGGTAGGCCAAGAATGAGGTGGGAGAATAACAATCATGATTTGAGGTAAATATATTATACAGGGAATAATTGAAAATAATTCGCTCAGGATTGGGATGTATGGAGAGCTTATATCCGCCCGGCCATGAACCTACGGGTTGGATAGTGCCAGTGAGTAAGTAAGAGTAAGTATATACTTTTTTGGCAGATGCCGTCCTCCTCAACTGTGTTAAATTTTTAAACAAAAGTTCTAAAGCATTCAGGGCGACGACCTGCCTAAAGGTATAAATGTTAACATTATGCTTTAATCTTACTTTTATAACATATAAATCCTGAGGTATTCAATAAGGTCTTTATACAAGGGAGGACGGAATTCCAGAAACAGTAGCAAAAACAAGTAAGGACGGCGATTAGTGAGATGTAGAGGTGCAGATAGAATTAAGTTGCCTTTCAATCGTCTTTTTAAAGATAGTGAAAAGGAGGAAGTAGAATCATAAAGGAGTGATGAGGTGGACAAAGTGTTGTATAAGAAGCAGAAGGAAAGTGAGCGTAGGGTAATGGGAGGTAAAACAAGGGAATGTAAATATATGTATGTCCTTTATCATTTTTATTGAGTCATAATGAACCCAACCTATCGGTTATATAACAAAACTTCGACCCTACCAGTTGAAGGTCAACCGCTAATTTAAAGTGAGTTGTAACACAAAAGAATTTAGAAATATACAACGTAGCAATCAATTACGAAACTAATAATATTAAAATATATGGGAGCACTTCATAACGTAGTTGGTTAAGACAATACCCTACAAGACAAAAGGCGAGGTTTTCGATTCCCGGTGGAGTCAGGATTTTTAATCCGACTCAAACCTTCTAGCTCCACCATGTCCTTTGCGTCGATTCATCCTCTAACATAAATAAGTACTAGGCGATTTTTCTGGGATAAAGAC
The DNA here is from genome assembly GCA_030220185.1 of Diploptera punctata. Taxonomy (NCBI): domain Eukaryota; kingdom Metazoa; phylum Arthropoda; class Insecta; order Blattodea; family Blaberidae; genus Diploptera; species Diploptera punctata. The sequence goes on from JASPKZ010007164.1 coordinate 352,302, forward strand.
GGCCATAACGCAGGGCTGTCTACCCGGCTGGTATCAAGAGCCGATTGTATAATAAGAAGCGGGAGCCTTAACTTTCTCTTACTCCAAGGGCCTCCTAAGGCCTGTATTAGGATGACTTTACTTTTCTTAGTTGCCTACTATTGTACGTATATTTCTCTTTGAAGCCATATGTGACACTCAATGACATTTGTACTAAATTATTTTGGTTCTTATACATGGACTTTGTTCACTTTTGCTCCAACCGATTTCACATATATTTATTTATTTAGTTATTTATTAGGCTATTCTTGCAGGGAGAATGACAAGATTTGAGGTAGGTAAATTATACAGGGTATAATTGGAAAACAATTAAGGATAGGGGTGAATGAAGATCTTAAATAGTGTTAATGAATTAGGTAGTTAGTTATGCCTACATTTGATAGTTTAACGTAATATCACGTACGGTATACAGGGTGTAAATGAATTATACCGCACAAATTTAACTGCTTACAGATGGGTATCATACATGTAATTTGAGACAGGGAACCAATGTTCTACAAGAGAAAATGGGCGAGTTAGGAAATCAAAGTAATCGAGAATTAACACAGATAAATCAACATGAGAGCATAGTACGAGAGGAAATTATACTACAATAACTTCAGATCTTATTTTAATTCCGAGATCCTGATTTCTAATAGGGGCCTAATTCATCAACAACGTTTATGAAAAATTGGATTATAAAATTTCTTAAAAATGTCGAATTTAGCAAATGATTGCACGCCACTGCATTTGTTAAAGCACAACCGGTACAATGTGAGCCTTAGCTCAGAGTGAAACACGCAGAATGTGTGTAGTTATCGTGCGGCTTAATGGTTAACGCGATGGATTTAAGATTCGAACATTGATGGTTCAAATCACGGCAGGCCACTTTTCTTTTCTTTCCTTATTTTTTTTCTTTCCTGTGTGTGTACTGTAATATGTTGATATTGAAATTTCACATTATGCTCCTCCCCATTTCTTCCGGAATGTGCGAAATAAAAAATTTGGATAAACTATATCCTGGCCGCTGGACATAGGAAGAGGTAGTTCAACTGTAATGTGACCAGCTAGCTCTCCAGATCTCTGTCCAGTTGGTTATTTTGTGGAGACATCTGAAAACATTGGTGTATGCGACCCCTGTTGTACAGATGAACTGTTAGTTACACGCATAATCGCATCATGTAATGTGATCCGCGAGACACCTAGTATCTTGAACGGGGTACTAGAATCCTTTAGTCGCCGATGTCGTGTGTGTTGTGAGAATGGAGGTGGCCAATTTGAACAATTTCTCTAATGAGTCTGCAAGTGCTTTGCTTTTTTACTGGTTTATTCAAGTGTATTGTTTCTTATTTCCCAATAATAATACGTATACATACACTGTACCTCTTCATGTTGTGTTCGGCGCACTATAATTTATCTAATTACATAAGTACTGTACAGTACAATTACACATTTTACTGCGAAACCTATTGTACTTGCATGAGTATTATTATTGCAACCTTTCAAATAATTTGATGTATAATACGTACGTAGACAGTTTTGTAACTCATGTACTGAGTCGATATTGCAATACCGTATTCTGTAAAATAATGAATAATGAATTAAACCAGAAGTAAATCTACGTACGTAACTTATTTGTAGGACATATCCTACATAATAAAGGAAGAAAGGAAAAAAAAGTGTACACACACTGTACTTAGTTTCGAATGTGATGCATCGATCTTACATTTGCGTCAGTAGTATGACTGATATAACCACTGAGCTAAAGGCGCATGCTTGTCGCAAGTTACAGTCTCTCTATCATATTATTTCCATTTTAATTTGAAATAATCAGTGGCGTGCATACCACTTTACAAATTGAATCATAACTTGGACATTTTTATTCGTAGTATTATCTCAAATTGCTTATAGCCTATAATACCCCTTGTATTTAGTCAAATTTCTGCGGTATACGTAATTCATTTACACTCTGTACAATATATTTCTTTAAATCTGATATTTTTGTTTGGATATTAAATTATTTGTTTTTGATAAGACATAAAATTGATTTGTTTTTCAGTTTGGATCATAAATCAATTGATATGTACTCTTTCACTCGCAAAAGGAAAAAATATAAATGATCAATAAGCGTTATATTGAGATCGTCATTAAGGATAAGAAAAATCTTTATTTCTGAATGAATAAAATAGTATAATAAACAAAGTGACAGTACACAAACTCGTCGAAATGAAATAAATCTTTGGAATATTAGGGATCGGATAAATTGTATGCTATCGATTGAAGAGTAAATAACGGATACTATATGTTATTTAAGTCTGGTGTATCGAAGTCAAAACACTGATATCAGTATATTCCTCCCCAATATTATTTTTTAAGTCCTCATTTAACAAAATATGTTATACTTGTGTATTCATTATAAACCGTTGTAAGTGTGAAAAATTTCGTTCTAAATACCATATGTAAAACAAATTAAATTATAAAAAATTTATACAAGGAAGCTGACAATATTCGTTCATACGGTGCATTTACTTTTTTACTTACACCGCAGAACTCGATATTACGTCAAATTATATCGAATTGTAAAGTTTTCTTAAAATTAACGACGTAATTTTAAATATTTACTGATAAATAAAATAATATCAAGATGAAAATATTGTTACATGTTTTGATATTAGGAATGCTCCCATTTGTGGCGATGATTTTAAGCATTCTTGAAGATGAAGAATATCAAATAGTATTATGTATGCTCAACATCATTCAAAAGTACTTCCGACATGAGCATACTCTCGTTATATCGAGTACTAACATGGAAGAAAATTCGTTTTCCAAGAAAGTGAACAAGTCTGACCTTCCACACATTTTTAAATGCCTTGCTTCAATACCTAAATAGAGAATATTTATGGTCATATTACACATCAAATCCAAGTGAAGACACTATGGTGTTCGAGTACGAATCAATATATAAATTCGATATTTATGTAATTCTCACTATACCTCAGTTAGAAACTTTACAAGAACAACTGTGGGATTTATCGGAGAATTATTTCTGGAATTACAGAGCAAAGTTTTTGATCAGCATTGTTGGAGAAAGTTTGGAAAGTTCTATCGAAATCGTAAAGAATATTTTTATTGTTTTATGGAAGTATTATAAATTATGGGACATAGTGCTACTAGTTCCGGTAAAAAGCCAATATTTGAATGTTTCACAAACTGAAATAAGTTCTAAGATTGAACTATATGGCTGGAATCCTTATGTATCTCATACACAGTGTACAGAACCTAACAAGATTATACATCTTGATACTTGGAACTTGCAAGAAGGTGGATTTTTAAGAAAATTTCCATTATTCTCGTATCAAATACCAAATACTTTACATGGATGCCCTCTCAGAGCAACGGCTTTGGATTTGGAACCATTTCTCATAGCAAAAAATGGTAATGGAGGCACTACATTCACTGGATTTGATCAACGTATCATTCATCTCATTTCTCAAATGGTAAACATGAGTATAGAATATCGTGGAACATTACCAGGTAATCGTATCGAAGTCCGTGTGAATGCAATGCAAGATTTACTGGTTGGTGCAACTGATATTATATGTGGAGGTTATATACTACATATTGCAGCAACGCCTTTTGCTGATCCATTGATGTCTTATATGGAAAATACAGTAAAATGGTATGTGCCTTGTGGAACTCCTATCCCCAGGATAGAAAAAATATCTCAGATGTTCAAGTTAAATGTGTGGATGATGGTAGTAGTACAAATTATACTGTCAGTCATCTTCATTTCCAACATTTCCAAAAGGACAAGTAAGTTAAGCAGTGTTAAAAGTTCATTGAATATATCCAGCACCATTTTTATCGTCTTGTCGATATTGTTAGGTGTGTCTATTAGCAAAATGCCATTCGGTATTCCACAGAGAATACTTTTCATTTCATTAATTTGGTACGCATTTGCTTTAAGTACAATATTTCAATCTTTATTCACAAGTATTCTGGTAGATCCAGGATATTATGACCAAATAAGACTTTTAGATGAACTGATCGATTCTGAATTTATTTACTATTATGATGAGACTGTTGATGATTTTATGAACTTTACTATACCTGAATACTATAACCAAGTGAAACTTGAAAGAAAAAGGGCTTATCAGGATGATTTATATTATGTAAATTATTTCGAAAACAATAACGCTGTTCTCATATGTTTTGACATGTTTGTACAATACTTCATGATAATTAGCTTGCCACCGGGAACTGATGTTCCACGAATGTGTACTTTGGACCAGGATATACTAATAGAACGTGCTACAATGTACATGGCTAAAGGTAGTCCGTTATTTGAAAGGTTTAATTCTGTTTTATTAAGAGCATTGGAATCCGGTATAGTTGAGAAATTAATTCAAATAGAAAAGGCAAGCTGGAGAGAAAATTCTTATAATTGGACAAAGATATATTCTGATGCAATAGTTGCAAGAAATGATAATAAAAACAGTGAAGAATATTTTATTTTTTCACTTTCCCATTTAAAATTCATATTTTATATTCTATGTCTCAGCTATTTACTTGGTATTGTAATTTTATCAGGAGAAATTATAGTTTCCTATTGTAAGTGTTCATATACACATGAAAGAACTTCAGTCAAAAGCCAGAGAACTTAAAATTATATATAGACTATTTCAGAGAAAAGTATACCAAGTCCAAGATTGTTCTAGGTCTGTTATTTTCATGAAATAATATCCGTCTGCAGGAATTGGGTAAATCAAGAAAAAATTCTCACCAATTCGAATTTATTACTCTTTTGCTGGTTTACGAAATATATATAGTACCTATACATAATTAAACTACAGAAACTCAAATTCTGTTGTCAGCTTACTTAAAAGTGTCAGACTGCAGTGAAAAGAAAACGAATTTTTAATTCAGAGTTATAGGTAACTACTCCACTTCTAATGGACGGATATCGCTGATTTTCGGAGAAAATATAAAAAATATACAAAAATTGGAGTGTTACTTCCAATAATGACCCAAGTGCCAAATTTGGAGATCATATAATTTATTCATTGAAAATCTACTCTTCATAAAACAAAGGATATTGTGTTTGATTTAACTTCTACTAGATAGCAGTATACTACAAATAACAACCCTATTGCTTGGATCATTTTAGTAAATTGGAATAGACTTGTATGGACATATAATGTGGTTATCACTAGAGCTAGGATTTTTATGTACTAAAAGTTAAGATTGCAACATAGTATAATGAGAAGTTAGACTTATGACAATCTTTTGTTTTTGTTTCACTCACAAACAGTTGAATAGTATAATGAGAAGTTAGACTTCTGACTGTCTTTTGTTTTGGTTTGGAACGCAAACAGGATAATATATACCATCTGCATTGTAATTTTATATTTTATTACATAAATATCCTATCCCTAGTTATCACAATGTTTGTACTCTGACGCTTGAATTACTAATGCTAGGCAACATCCATCTAAAATGTATGCAAATATAATATACATTTAAGTCCACACTAACTAATCTACATTATTATTCCCTCTTTACCATTTTTCAGAATCATCATCATCACTCCAGGGATTAGGCAATTGCCCGTTCCGACTTCATAATGCATCAGCCCAACGTCTTCTAGGTCTTCCAACATCACGCCTTCCTCTTGCTTGATAATTTCTTGCTAACATCTCTCCTTACTCATTCCATCCATGTGATCAATCCATTTCTGTCTGTAATTCGTGACTTTATCCAATAAAGGCTGTACTTTCAATTCTTCTCTTATATCCTCATTTCTTATTCTATCAAGTCTTGTACATCCTTTTACTTGTCTTAGGAACCTCATCTCCGCTGTCTCTATTCTATCCTTCTGTTTTTTCACTGGAGCCCAAGTTTCACATCCATACAATATTGTGGGAACCGCCATAACATTATACATTTTTATCTTGGTTTCTTTTCTAATTTTATTTTTGAATGTTCTCTGTATTGTTCCACACACCGTCTGAAATGTATTTATTTTGGAGTCAATATCTATTTCAGAAACAAATTGAAAATAAAATTATTAACAGAAACGACTCACTAATATTAATTTTTTAACAATTCATAATTTGTTTTTCATTATTTAATAAAAATAGTATTTGTCAATATATTTACCTAATGCCTTGTATATATAATCGATATATTAATTCATTATAGTTTATTACTTTCTTCGTATTTTTTCTTTTATGTATATTAGATTCGATCTGTTATTTGAGTATACATTCTTTCATTAGTTCAATTTTAATTGTATTTGATTGTATTGTATTATTAGACGTTTTCATAATTGTTCAGTTTGATAGATAACACTGGTCGACAAGGTTTTCTTCACAAGAAATCTGATTAGTGAATCTAGTGCATTTTTTCATAGTGTATTAAGATATGTAGTCAGAATTGTTCCATCAGGCACAGTTTTTTTTTTGTGACAGCTACTTTTTAAAATTGATTTTAGCATTCTCATTGACCTGTCATGGAAACTTTACCTTATATGTAGCGATTTTATTCAAGCTGTATTTAAGGAAATTAAATGTAATGCCATGCTGAACCACCAAAAGACAAGACTGTGCAGGTTCATGCGTGTTTTAAGATGCTAAGACCTGTTAATCTGTATTGCACTGTGTAAGTATTGAGCTGACTCAGCAAAATATGCCCGAAAATCACTATCTACCACTTTCTAGATAAGTTAGAATGAGTTAGAATTGGATGGATTTTATTAAAAATTATAAAAAAGTAAATGAATATCACAGAAAACTCTTGTCTGATAGAAAAAAAAACTGAAATCATATTTAAATTCAGGATGAAAAATATTTCTAAAATCTCATATTTTTATTCTTGAGAATGAAAAAAAGTTTACTTTTGTCGACCAATGTAATTAATTGTTTAGTATGAACTATTATTGATTTTTTTTTTATTTAAATGTAACATATGTCTGTCCTGGTGAGTGGAAGAGAAGGCCACATGGCCTTAACACCACCAGGCTAAATAAATATATTTTATTCTCTCTCAGTACCTTAGTTTTAACCTATCATATAGTTATTTGTACCAGCCTCACGCCATACAGGCGTTAGAGGAAATCAACCTTTTGGGAGAATGTTTGTAAATCTACATAACACACTTTTTTTAAACACAAAGACATGGGGGGCCTCCCTGGGTAAGTGATCGGCTCAATGCCATACTACCTCCGAGACAACACGAACATTTACTCCTTAATTCAAACTTAAGGAGAATATGTTATGGACGATGACCAGATGATGATCGGGGATTATTTGAGCCTTAACGTACGAGGCGACAAATTTACCCCGAGACCATAGCGCTTAATCTACATTATTAAAAATTAAAGTTACAAAATATTAATTAATTACATGTTATGTGATTACTATAAAATTGACCTATAATATACATGTTACATTTACATGTAAACATAACTTACATTGGAAATTTACTTTTGAAACATAGAAAATTTGATATATAATGTATAAACTAATAAGAAATTATATATATATTTATATGGTATGAGCGTCCACCGCTGTGGTCTTGAGGTAGCGTGCTGTCTTGTCACGCAGCGGGCCCGGGTTCGATTCCCTGTCAAGCAGGCTCCTGGGTGAGGTTTTTTCGGGGTTTTTCCTCACCTGTAAGACAAATGTCTGGAAGCTTAGGGCCCAACGGTCCCCGAAAATAATCCGGTCATCATTATCATCCTTATTATCATCACCACCATCCTCCTTCACCGGTGTGAAAAGCAACGGGAAGCTACCACACCTTTAATTCCCTAGTTTCAAAGCATAGCATGAAAATGCTATGATTGTAGTGGACGACATATCCTAGGGCAGAATTATTATGGATGGACGGTAAGAGCACTTCAGTAAAAAAAGGAAAGCTTCTACATTTTAATTTGAGAAAATACATTCTTATTGATATGAATTAACCGTGCTTTATAAGGAACTCGTCTTCCATAAAGAAGAGTACTCTTCATCAGTATGAAAAAAAGTAGAGACATGTTGACAAAATTAACTGTATACAGATATTTCCGACAATGCTGTTATAGTAAATTATAAAGCAACAGTTTAAAAATTACATTCCAAACATTTAGATGAATGCCTTCCTCTCTGTTGCCCCTAATTATAGCATTTTTTTTCAGCGTAGGTAACAGAAGACTAAATAACAGGCAGCTACATGATCTTTATAGGAAACCTGATATAATAAGAACAGTTAAGTCACGGGGACTGTGATGGGCAGGGCATGTTACACAAAAAGGAATGAAATAGGTACAAGGAAACTTCTTGTAGGAAAACCAAAAGGAAAATGCCAAATTGGTAAATCAAGAATGAGGTGATAGGGTTTACAGGGATGATTGTAAAACATTTACTCAGTATAGGGAGGTATGGAGAGTTTATGTTCGCGCGGCCAACTTACATGTTCAATAGTGCCAGTGAGTTACTTAGATAACGTTATACTTAGATATACAGGGTGTATAAAAAAGGATAGCGCAAACTTACATGGTTGAAAGTACACGATAATAGCAGCAACAATGTCCCAGTAAACATGGGTCCGCAAACGAGCCGTTTGAGAGATATTACGAATGTATGGTTACAAGCCGCCACTGATTTCATTGTAAACATCGTCGTAGTTAGTACAAATTAATTTAAATTTAGACTTTACTATTAATTTCTCATCTCATTTAGTTCACATTTCACAGTTCACTTCACTTATGGGTTACCTGTTAAAGGAAGTGTTCGAAGTGTCTTCCTTGCATTTGGATGCAATACTGTGCTCTTCTCTGCAATGAATGTCGAATTCTTTCGAAAACCCCTGGATCATTTCTGAATTTTTGACAAGCATGTACAACTCTCTGCTCCAGTTCTTCAACCGTGTTAACACGTATGCTGTACACTTCGCTTTTGAAGTGACCCCATACACAAAACTCCATAGGATTTAGATCAGGTAATCTTGGAGGCCAAGGTACAGATCCGCCTCGACCTATCCATCTTTGGCCGTATCTGCGCGTTAGATGCCGTCTCACAGCAGCAGCAAAATGTAACCGGAGCTCCAACATGCATGTACCACGAACTCCTTCACTGCTGAAGGGGTACATCCTCAAGCAATCCTGGAAGATGACGCCGCAGAAACCTCCGTCCATTACGTTTTCATGGAAGAATGTGTGGCCCAATGAGATGATCACCTAGGACCCCTAACCACACATTCAGTGTGAAACGGTGCTGATGTGGTGACTCATGAACAGCATGTGGGTTTATTTCACACCAAAAATGTGTATTATGATAATTACAAACACCATCGCGTGTGAATCCTGCTTCATCTGTAAATAAAATGTTACATGCGAAACGAGGGTTGACTACAGTCTGTTGTTGCATCCCTGACAAAACATCACTCTAGGAACAAAGTCCGCATCATTGAGACATTGAACTCGTTGGAGGTGATAAGGGTACAGTAAATTGCGCTGTAAAATTCTCCATACACTACTGTGGCTTAGTACATGCACTTGTGTGGCAATTATTCTCGTCGAGGTTCCTAGAGAGAGCTGTACTGCTTCCAACACCATATCCTGAACGTCAGGCGTAATGCAAGTAGGCCTACCTACTGCTCTGCCATGTGCAAAACCCCCATTTTCTCTCAGGCGCTGAAGGACCCTTGTAAATGTAAGACTTTCGGGGTGTCTTCGATCACGATATGTTGTCTTGGTACAAGCGTGCAGCCTCCCGTGCATTGCCATTAGCCCTACCGTACATGAAATGCATATCCGCATACTCTTCGTTACTGCAAGGTTCCATTGTAACTACAACACAGCACAAGTGACACTCCTCAGACGAGACATACCTTTTTGTGACTGTGTACTGTATCCGTCCTGTACGTTCTGCGTGTATGGTTTGATTACAACTCCATCACTCGGCAATGTTCAGTTTTGTAAACAAAGAACATAGAACGGCTTCAAGTGCGCAAGGAGTAAACCGTACGATGTTACAAACAATGACGTCAGTGGCGGCTTGTAACCATACATTCGTAATTATATCGCAAACGGCTCGTTTGCGGACCCATGTTTACTAGGACATTGTTGCTTCTATTATCGTGTACTTTCAACCATATAAGTTTGCGCCATCCTTTTTTATACACCGTGTATAACATACGGAAAGGTAATTTTCTTTTCTGGAAATGGTCTTTAATTTTTGGCTAAACGGATACATTTTACACAAAATACTTAAAAAAGATAGAGACGTTCATGGCTTAGCCCTTCCACATTTGTTAATAAGAGAGAAGGACATCCAGCTAGTATAGTAATAACATGTGGTCGCCATGTCCAGTCTCCCAGGCCTCATAGCTGGTTTCGTCAATCTCGAACCGCTGCTTACGTTCTATCTATCCAAATTCATCATGGCACCGTACACTGGTCCCATACTGTACCCTATTCCACGAGAAAATTTCTCTCCCCATGGGGACTCTAACCAGAGAGCAATTCTAGTAGCTCTGCAACATGGCATGAATCCTGAAACCGCTCGGCTAAACTTGTATTTCCTACAATTTCCTTCCTCAAGATATCAGGGGTTGCCGCACACTTGGCACCTTTAAGTCACGCTTATACAGTTACCTGTTGTCGAATAATTATTTTTTCTCTATTTATTTAAATGTATACTATGTCATTAATAATGGTTTCTCGTTTTTTACATATATTGTACATATTATATACGTAATTCCTTAAATCTAAAGTAAATCAAAATACATTATAAATATTAATTATATTGTATTTATAACATGTAATCGTTTATGTATATTGTAATTTAGATGCAAGTCTATTTTTTTGTATTTTTTAATACCTGGTTGAGTGGCAGACAAGGCTTAATTCTGCCAGGTAAAATAGCTATTATTATTATTATTATTATTATTATTATTATTATTATTATTATTATTATTATTATTATTATATTTAAATGAATCTAAAGTAAAGAGTATGTATGTATATATGTTTGTTTTTGGTTTATTTATGTGTACATACTCCATACGTCCTCCAAGGGGACATGGGTGTTCCCCTAGCGTGAAGTTTATTGACCTGGCAAATATCATCATCATAACTGGTCGAAACACAGCCTCCCTAAGTATTCTCCGCCAGATCTCCCTACTCCTGAAAACTTCCAACATTTTCGAATTATAAGGCTTTGGACATCTTCCAAATCTCCATCCATCCATCTAGCTTTAGGTCTTCCGTCTAGCTTTAGGTCTTCGAACGTTTCTTCTTCTATGTGGATGGTCCATCATTATTTCTTAACCGTTTCACTCTTATCCATTCTGTGGATATGTCCTGCCCATCTCAGTGTAGCTATTTTGATGTCTGTAACAATATCTGGTGAGTTACACAAATTACACAAGCCTTCATTGTATGGTATTCGTCATTCTCCTGTTTCCTGAATGGGGTCACATATCCTTCTTAGAATTATTTCTTCAAAAACTCCGAGCTGAGCAATGGGATTTTCCGTCAAGACCCAAGTCTCACTCCCATGCGTTTATTTTTGTGTTAAAAGTGAGATATTTCAATTTAAAATATTTACCATTCCATAGGCTGATATATTCAGGCCTATTTCCCAACATATGTTAGTGAGCGACATGTGGTCAGCACATCGCCTGAATGAGACGTCTAGTAGGCACTTAAAGGTATCAAATGAGTGGTGAAGCAGGTTAAATTTCTCTCAGAGGCACTACGATAATTTAAGTTTGAGATTATTTTTGTACCCGAAAATCTTCACACACGGGACACACGGCTGACAGTCTCTCCCGGGGTATTCCTTGGATTTTTCCATCCTAAAATTTAATTTACCCCGGTCGGGTGAAATTCGTGACTCTCGAAACTAGAAGCAAAAAACGTAACCACTAGACCACTGAAACCGGAGAGTAGTTCATAAGTCTCAATGAATTTATTAATAAAGTGTTATTAAATCCATCCATAGTAATTCTGCCCGAAGGCAGATCCTTTACTGCAATCATAGCATTTTCATTTGCAGCTTTACTCGGGAATTGTAGGTGTGGTAGTTTCTCGTTGCTTTCCACATGTTCTCAAATAATGAGTACATATTTGATTTAAGTTTTAAATCTGATAGGGTGAGACTATGTCTGATGGAACGATGAAGGGAATTCCAAGATTTAATTAATTAACCCCTTAAGGTATGTACGTACGTTCTAATGACACTCATACTTCTGGTATTTCGGGTTCCGCACTTGACGGACAGACGGCGTTAATGAGGGTTATTTTTAAATTAAGCACTACTTCGGTAGATCACTTTAGTTAGATTATGTATTCATATATTGTACTCATATACTAGAATTCAGTAGGATGAAAGATGGATCGAGAGTGAAGTGATACTTACTTACTCACTGGCACTATCGAACCCGTAGGTTCATGGCCGCGCGGACATAAGCTCTCAATACAGAGATGAAGTGATAACATGCAACATTTTTGGGCACAGTAAGGAAATTGAGTGACAACAAAATTGGATATCAATGAAGAAATATGTATTATCTTTATATATATAATTATTGTGTACGTGTCCTATGTCACTTAACTCCTCCTAAAGACTGGACCTATTTTGATTAAATCATTTGTGTGTGTTTACGTGGATCCTTGGATGGTTTAGATTCACAATTGAATCCACTAAAACCACTAGATGTAGGAGTTCACCTGAAGTGAAAATTAAAAAATCGTTCTAGCGGTCACAATGTTCGACGTTTCACAACGAAACTCAGTATATCGTATTAAAATAAACCGAGAGAGGTATTATCCAAAATGAATGATATCAAACAATTAGAAGTGGAGGTTTACCTGAAATCAGAAATTAAAAACTGTCTAAACGACAGGACCGATTTTTATTTTTTTAGCGAGTCCTTGGATGGTTTACATTCACAATTGGGCCCTCTAAAACCATTAAGTGTAGGAGTTGACCTAAAGTGAAAATTTAAAAATCGCTCTAGCCTTCTCAATTTTCTATGTTTCACAACGAAACACAATATATCCCATAAAATAAAATAAGTTAAAATATACCTTCTTAGGTAAGATCCGTCGTCCTGAAGATGGAACGGATGTTCTGAAAGGCCTACAGGCATAAAGAATATATATTTTATAAGTTGAGGACGACGGATCTTACCTAAGAAGGTATATTTTAACTTATTTTATTTTATGACTTTCCACCTCAACGGTTTTAACAATGAATTTTGTTAGTATTAACAATATATCCCATTAACATTAACGGAAGTGGATATTGTCCAAAAATGAGTGAAATTCGACAATTATAAATGGAAGTTTATCTGAAATCCGAAATTAAAATTATTAGCAACCGCCCAATTCGCTTTGCTGCAGTGTATAATATACAATTTAATTAACCTTTAATATTTTATTTATTTAGGCGCAGCAACGCACGCCGGGTAGTAGCTACCTAATAATAAGAACTTCAATTTGATATTTGCTTCCGATCTTCAATTGTATTACAAAGTAATTAGTCTTAGTTGAATAGCTTTCTAGTGCTTTTGATATTTCGGGGATAGGAGTAGTAAGCATTCATGTGTTATGCATGTATATATGTGTGTGTGTATGTGTGGAGAGAGTGGATTCTTTTTATAAGTGTGTTCTGTAGCTAGTTTTTCTATTATTGCATAAAGTGAGGATGTTTTGTATTCCATACATATGGTCTATTTATGTAAGAGTGTAAATGTGTATTATTGTGTATGTACTACAGACTTATATAATTTATTCATTATTTTTAATTCAATGTCACCAGTTTGTCATTTCAACATTTCTGGCATTCTCTCCTCAAATTGGCGTAATATAACCCACTTCTGAGTTTGGGGCTCCTGTAAGGCGGGGTTACGCCGTCCAAATGTTATGACGGATGATGATGGGTATGCGTGAGGAGATTCCTTAATCTAAACTTAAACTAATGAGGTGAATATGATAATGATAGTCAGATGACGTTTGTGGACCGTTGGGCCTTAACGTTTCCTGACATTTGTCTTACAAGTGAGGAAAAACCCCGAAAAACCTCATTCAGGAAACTTGTCCCGACCAAGAATCGAACCCGGCCTCGCTGCGTGACAATGCGGCACGCTATCTCGAGACCACAGTGGTGGACATATACATTAATTATGTTGACCCCTTTTTTATATATGAATGTATAAGTATAAACACTGTACCATGTATGTATTTGTTTATGTATTCGTATGTTTTTTCTTTATTCATGGAATAGGAATATACACGTACGGCCAAACAGGCCCGTGCGCAATTTAAATGAAAATGTATTTCCTTTCTTTCGAAAAAAATGTCAATAAATTGCATATTTTTCTATTCTGTATGTGTGTGGAGGAATTATATTAAAGAGACCGGAGGAGGTGAAATACGGTGCCGGCACGTAGCCTACTCCTGCCTAATACATACATTAAGGACTTTATTAAACTAAAAGTAAGATACGTACAATGTTATTTACAAATATGGATCGCACGGGCAGTAAGCCGTACGTGCTGTTGACAGTCCGTTACAATAAATTTATGTTTAAAAAAACACACAATATTACAGTTAGATATCAATACAATTACATTATTCATTAACTTAGTTATGTAGAATTATCAAGAATTAATGGCATTGCAATTTGCTAACATATTTATTTATTCCTGAATAAGTGTTGTTCTTATTTTCCGCGTTTTGTCCAGAAATCTACCCAGGTTTATCCAGTTTTCTGGGTTTACCAGTAACTTGTAGCATGCTAATCTTCCACGATTTGAATTTTGAAATCTTTCCGGTAATAACTGATGCCTCCAATATTCTAAATCGTTACATTTTCCTAGTATATGTATCTCGTCTTCAAAGCTCCCGCACATTGGACATATTCGCATATCGTGATCGTCGCTAATTTTTAAAATTTCCATGCCCCTAACCTGAACCAAGCAAGCCGTGATCTCTCTTTAAATCCTAGATTGAGTATATAAGATTCTTTTCCCCAAACTTGTTTTAAGTCTCTTTGTAAAAATAGTGATCGTTTTCCCGTACATTCGGCCAAAATATTTTGTCGGTTTATATCTAAGTATCTCCTCCTAATTTTTCTCCACACATTCTTGCGATTTTCAGTCCCTTTTTCCCATACCCAACCCATCCCAATCTTTTGGAGTTCTCTCTTAACCTCGTCTGCCCAGAATTTCCCATTTGCGTTCCTAATTTGGTGGTCGTAACAAATTGTTCTGAGCATTGTTTGTTCACCTTGGATTAGCCGCAACCAGCACTTGAGTACACGAATTTTGCAATTTATGTCGTCCTGAAATGACCCAAATTCATATAAAATTCCACAGTTGGAAACGGTCTTACTAAGTCCTGTAATATATTTTAGAAAATGCGTATATACCTTATTTAACACCTAGGGTGTAGTCAGGCTTAACGTCCCCATTCGTTGGATAATTCGCTATCAATAGTACCACACGCCTTCTCTACATACAGGCCCTACACCGAGTTGGAGTTTGCAATTTAATTGAAGACTGTCCTGCAGAGCCCAGTAATTAAAAACTGGGCATCACCACCATCTGGGAACCAAAGTTGAAAATTTTATGCATTCCATCTTCGGTCGGAAAAAAAGATTCCTGAGTGATTAATTTCGGATTTTTTCCCCACTTGTAAGTCAAGTGTCAGAAAACTTTAAGGGGGGGGTGATGGATGAAATTTATATTTTTTATATGTTTTGAGCTAGAGACTTGAGTTTTATACAAACATTCATTGCTTGATACATAAAGCTGTGTTTAAGTTTCATTCTTGTGAGACATTTATTTTATGAGTTATTAAATATTATATTCAAAAAATGTGAATGTATTAAAATTAAACGAGTTCCACAATTTTTAGTAAAATGTGTGACCCCGAATTTTTTTATAAAAACATCATGCATTAGAATTGTTATAATGTGATTACAAAGGAAGAAAAAATAATGTTTTACCTCATGCGTGGAATTACAAAAAAAATAATAATTGCATACATTTTATTTTTATTTATTAAAATACTACTTTAATCATGAAACCCATGCACTACTTTGTTACTCATTGTTTTTAGGACATGCAATAAAAATTTGAACCTTCTAGAATAAAATTTATGAATTCCATTCAATTTTGATTGCACAAAAATACAGTGAAAATAAAAGTGTGGAAAAACAAGTTTAAAGATTTGCATTCAGTTTAAATACAATATGTAACATACAGGCCTAATCAGCACTTTAGGGCACATAGAAGAATCATAGGTATCTGAAACTTTGCCGACATATAGATTAGAGTACAGGCTATTTTTTAGTATAAAAAATGCAATTTTGATCTTAAATGGTCACCTTTTTCACCTATCATGCCCTTTAAGTTCCTAAACATCATCTGATCATCATAATCATCATCATATTTGCTAGTTTAATCTGTTTTACGTGTTTATGTGAGAATGGTGTGTTTCGCCTTAACGTTGTGTTGTCTAGGAGGACGCCCTGGATTGAGCTGATTATCAAAGTTCTTCTGTAGTGAAATAAGTATTTACAGTGTGTGATTCTAAGTTTAAAATATCTCTTCCGACTTATCGTGTCACTTTAATGTTCGACCGACATGGATCAAGTACGTATAAGGAGAGAGATTAAAATATAATGGAGAGAGGCAATTAAATTAATTTTACAATTTAAATTTTTAACCCTGCCGGATTCTAACCCGGGCTCGCTAGGCAGGAAGGTGCCTTGTTACCACCTGAGCCAGCAGGGCGGACATGAAATGTCAATGTCGAAGAATATAATACGAATATAAAATAATTTATTGGAGGAAAAATATGGATAAAACTGTTGGTGAGAGATCGTGTGCTAATTGAATTACAACAATTGTCAATATTTTTGTATGTATGTATATACCTCATACGTCCCGCGTAGGGACACGTCTGATTTCTAAGGGAAATTCATTAACCATGCTAATTAATTATTAAGCTACATATGTTAACGAGTAACGGGAGAAGAACAAGAGGAATATCAGCCAAGAGATGGATAGACAGCGAATGCACATCCAATACGTCTTCCTCCGAGGAGTGATTATTATGATTAAAAGAGAAGATGATGTTAACGAGCAACATATGGTTAGCACATCGCCTCAATAGCACATCTAGTAGACAACTAAGTTTGGATAAACTTGGGTAAATTTCTGGACAAAACGCGGAAAATAAGAACAACACTCATACATGAATAAATATAATTCATCAAAATGCAGTACCATTAATCCTTAATAATTATACATAACTTAATTAATGTATAATGCTATTGTATTATTATGTAATTGTAATAT
Organism: Diploptera punctata; assembly: GCA_030220185.1. Classification (NCBI taxonomy): domain Eukaryota; kingdom Metazoa; phylum Arthropoda; class Insecta; order Blattodea; family Blaberidae; genus Diploptera; species Diploptera punctata. Next base: position 369,678 of record JASPKZ010007164.1, read on the forward strand.
TATTGTGTTTTCTTTATGTAAGTGTAATGTTGTTATTGTTTTTTTATTTTTCTTTATACTATTACCAATTATTACTTTATTGTAACGGACTGTCAACAGCACGTACGGCTTCCTGCCCGTGCGACCCATATTTGTAAATAATATTGTAAATATCTTATTTTTTGTCTAATAAAGTCCTACTACTACTACTACTACTACTACTACTACTACTACTACTACTTGGAAGAAGGTCGGTTAAATTTACACAGAAGACTTTTTATTCAGGCTTGCGGTTCTTTTATTAACTTGAAAATCTTCAGTCTCGGGACCCACAGCTAAAGTCTCTCCGAAAAGACTTATTCCTGGGAGTTTTCCTTCATAAAAATCCATCGACCTCGACCGGGTTTGAACCCACAATCCTCGGGACTAGAACCAAGGAACACAACCACTAGACCACCGCTACCGACAATAGGAGTTTCAGCCTCTTTTATTTAAAACCGTGCACATTCAATTGATAAGAATAAATGGTAATTCTATAAAACATGACCATTGGCTGCAATAATACCTACCATCATAATAAAACAATATTCACAGAACAGGTTGGCCTATTTCTTATCTGCTCCAAATCAATTTTATCAGCTTATCTGACCAGAGATTCATATTCCTGTATCTGGCCTTACTACTATAGGGCATGTTCGGTATTCCTCAGGGGAAATATGGGTTTTGTGAGTTTATTACGCTATTTCCCACGAGATGTCTTTCTTCAACTACACTTCTACGGTTCTTCGATTTTAGTGGCTTTATATGTGAATATATGAATACGGCTTACAATATAACACGAATAATAAAATAGAAAGTACATTTTGCTTCATTGTCAAAACTTAGGATATTACTGAACTTTTAAATTAAATGCTGTAGAAGCACTCAATTTCGCCATAATTAAGTACATCCATATTTGAGAAATATATAATTTAAACGTGTTTTCGAATTTAAAATTGGTATTTTCTACATTAAATTCTTAAGCATATAATTCTTGAAAAAAATTTCTTTAGAATCCACAATAATTGATTGATAAAAAAGAAATACAAAATGGATGTCAAGTGGCGGATTTGTCACACACTGGTATACAATTTCTCCACTTCATACTGATATTAAAGGCCAAACAACTATTATAACTAGGGACCGGAATTTTAAGTTTTTAAAACTGTAATTTTAGGTTTTCAAAAACATAAATTAGGGTCTTTACGGTTTTAATAATTTCGAATATGTTTTTAAATACAGTTTTGTGTATAAGTACGGCAAAAGTTGTCATCAAATGCGCTAAGTTTGAAATCGATACGTAATTATTATTAATATAAAATCAGATTGGACGACAATGCAAATAATGTACATACAAAGTAATGGAGCTTTTTTTTTTGCGCGATAGTGAGTTTTGTCGTACTTACAGCAATGGCGACCATGATTGAAAGTTCAACTTCCTACATTTCAGGGTTGCCAACATAAATAACGATACTATAAAATTACATATTACAAACCACGTGTGGGAAGTGAAACCACTGCCATCTATGTATACTACGTACAATGTATGTACATAAATATCCTAAAGGTAGTGTTAATATACATTATACGAAACAAATCACTGCATTTTAAATGAACTGAACTTTATTTAAAACAATATCTAACAAATACGTACTTGCCATTTTATGCTGATTGGTGTCACAGCCTGCTGTAGTCTCAACTAATAAACATTGCCCACATTGTTAACGTTAGTCAGTTGTTTATAATGAACGCAAATATTTCCAACAAAGATGTTATCATTTTATTATTTATTATTTTGAAAACACCATCGCGCAAAAAACAATGTACAATGCAAGTTTGTGAAGTGGTTTACAGAATCTCGGAAGTTAAAAACTGGCTATCTGTAGGTTTTAAACATTTTCCTAGCTTCTACAGAACCACTTCCCAACCTCGCATCGTAATATAATATTGTCTCAGAAATTTTAACATTTAGACAATATTTGCTCTCCTTAAACATGTTATTAACAATTATTCAAATTCAATAAACCGAGAGTGTCAGAGGTGATTTTAAAACTCTAGCCCGTTTAATTAATACTGTTTATTTAGAATGCAGGGAACTTGGAAATAATGAGAGATTTTTCTGGACTGTCAGGAAACTAAGAGATTTACCTGGACTTTCCTGACAGTTTAGGCAATTGAGTAGCTAGAATAAGTAGCGGCTCCAGGTTGAGAAAACTAGTTATAACGGCTGGGGGACCCGATACGCTGACCTACACTGGCTGGATGATCGTCTACATCTGCAATTAACGCATGAGGATGTGTGGCTAACAGCCGGAGGCAGCCCAAGGGCCTTCTAGACCTACCGCGCTATGTAGCTTTTCTTTTCTCCTCCCTTAAAATAAAAGATCATGTTTCGCATTCATATAACTGGAAGAATAAGTTTTATTAATTTTAAGTTTAATACTTTTGAGTGCAGTTTAGATGATAAAAATTAGCGGAAAACTAATTTTCATTATAAAACCCACAGATTCATGGCCGCGCGGACATAAGCTCTCCATACACCCTTATCTTGAGCTAATATTTTCCAATCATCTCTTGTATAATTTACTTCCCTAAAATCATGGTTAATGTTATTCTACCATCTCATTATTGATATACTAACTGGGGGTTTTCCTTTCAGTTTCCCTACGAGAAGCTTTATTGCCCTTCTTTCAATTCTATTCGTGCCACATGTCCTATCCATCCAGTCTACAACACACAACTGTTATTATATCTGGTTTCCCATAACGATCGTGTACTTCACTGTTAAATAGTCTTCTCCATTCGTCTGATTTTACACTCGAAATTAGCTGGTAATAATATAAATAATATAAATAATAATAATAATAATAATAATAATAATAATAATAATAATAATAATAATAATAATAATAATAATAATATGTACTTTATTTTCTGTCCAATGCCACCAGGTTGACATTTTGACATTTCTGGCTTTTTTTCCCCTGCCATTGGCGGAATTTTAATCAATTTCTTTGATTGGGACACCTGGAAGGCAGAGTTACGTTACCACAATCATATTATGGTGATAAATGATGATGAAGCGCCAGGAGAGTCCTTAACCTAAACTTAACCCAAATTCCAGACCATGTGCAATCACAGGAATAAATCCCATTAAGGAAAATGTAACATGTCTGACTGGGAATCGAACTCGGGACTTCATGAACTGTAGTCAGAAACGCTGAACAATAGACCATGAGGCAAGTCAATATACACTGATGTCCAAAAGTTTAGGATAATTTGTAAAACGGAAAATCAAAATGCTTAAAGAGGAGCAAGGAGTAAAAATTATTTATCAAAACGTTTCTCAGTACATTTAGTTTAGTTTACATACTAAATTATAATCTCTCTTCAACAATGAAAAAATTAATAGCAATTATAAATGAAAATTGCATTGTTGCAGTTAAGCCCTGTTCCATAAATCTTCATTTTTAAAGAGAGTTATGATATAATCAGATGTAGTGTAAGAACAGATTGCAGTAAAATGGCACAAAGACAACATCTGGACCCTCTGCTTCGGGGTAGAATTATTGGGCGGCTTAAACAGGACAGACACAAACTGAGGTCTGCATAGCACTTAATGTGCCACAAAATGTTATATCTAGGTTATGGCGACGGTTCCAAGAGACCGGAGACGTTAGGCGAAGACCAGTGGGAGGTCGTCCAAGAGTTACAAATCCTCAGCAGGATCGATATCTTGCGTTAACTGCAAGAGAAGAAACCGAACAATGTCTGCCAGACAACTGAGTTCAGAACTTGCGGCCGCCTCAGGTATCAGAGTATCCAGGCAAACTGTCTATAGAAGACTCAGAGCTGCTGGTCTGTATGCTAGACGGCCTGTAGTGTGCGTCCCACTCACCCTTGATAACAAGAGAGCACGTTTACGGTGGAGTCAGGAACATCGCGACTGGACTCTTAAATCAGTGGAGCAGCGTGCTATTTACAGACGAGTCCAGATTCAGCTTGAACTGTGATTCGCATCGCGTGACTATCTGGAGGGAGCAAGGAACTCGTTACAACCCCATGAACATCATGGAAAGACATCCATTTGGTGGCGGTGGTCTCCTGGTATGAGGAGGTATAATGATGAATGCACGCACAGAGCTTCACATCTTCGCAGGTGGCACTGTTAATGCTCAGCGGTATAGAGAAGAGATCCTGGAACCTCATGTAAGACTTTTCAGGGGAGCTGTGGGTCCAGAATTCATATTCATGGATGACAATGCCCGACCTCACAGGTCACAACTGGTGGATGAGTTTCTTCAGGAGGAAGATATCCAGCGTATGGAGTGGCCAGCGAGGGTCTCCGGATATGAATCCTATAGAGCATGCATGGGATGCCTTAGGGAGACAAATTGCATCTCGTCAGCCTCCTCCGAGGACACTTCAAGACCTTCACATTGCTCTTCATGAGGAGTGGAATTTGCTGAGCATCGAACTCCTGAACAACCTCATCACTAGCATGCCACGTCGATGTGAATCTTGTGTAGCTGTCAGGGGTAATCACACCCCATACTAATCATTTGAACCATTGTTGTTCAACTTTTATGTTCGAATTCTGAAATGCAGTTTTCGTTTGTTGTTAAAATGACAAGTGAATGACGTATTCATGCCATTGTTTCTTTCGTGCCATGTTTCTAATTATCTGTGACATACCTTACCAAATTTTGTATTATTCTGACAAATGCTTTATAAATGAACTAATTATCCTTAACTTTTGGACACCAGTGTAATTTATAGTATTGTTATGATTAGATTATTATTTACCGCCATTATTTACCGCCATTATTTACCGCCATTATTTACCGCCATTATTTACCGCCATTATTTAACGCCATTATTTACCGTCATTATTTACCGTCATTATTTACTATCATTATTTACTATCATTATTATTATTATTGTTATAACAATATTAAAATTACGTAAAACCTGGATACGATATAACCTATGTTTTAAAACGATCTCAAAATAAATTTAAAATAATACTAAAATTGAACGACGTTTATCTTATTTAATTAACCTCATAATTAAATAAAACGGATTTAAATTAATTTCTCATTAACGTGTTGTTTCGTCACAATCAAAAACAAGAAGCTAGCGCATGAGCATTGCATTTTAATTTTGTAAACGTCTACTCATCCAGCAGAAAAAGTGAACAACGTTTAAAGGTTTAAGTACTCTCTTCTACGTAACAAATATTCACTTTGATGAAATTAAATTTAGATAATTTTACACTCAATAAATTCTTAAAATGAGATGAAAAGTTGTAAAATTTTACTGTTTTAAAATTCAAGAGGGAGGCAAGAGACGTGGAACTCTCTTGATTGCAAAGACTTTGGCGTATATGATTACAAGAGATGTTAGCAGCATCTCCGCGACAAGAAACATCGTGTTTTGCCACTTAAGAATTTTAGTCTGTTGTTTATGAAAGCATTGAGAAAAAGAAATAATCAAAGTGTAAGGTAGATCAAAAACAAATATAAAACGCTATTTTAAAGGTAAAGGAAGCATCCAAGAAGGGTAACGAAATAAAAACATTGCAACTCTGTGTAAATTGGACAGGGCTTCGTACTGTGACGCTGGGTTGTTATAAGCGACATCTAGCAATGGACTGTACAGAAAAATACCCGTGTTTCGTATCTTCATAACATAGTATTAATGGCTGAAAATAAAAACCAATTTATATACTTTTCCAAAGGCCTCCAAGTCCGAAATACGTTTGTTCTTATATACATGCATACATACATATGTAGAGCCTTTGAAATAATTAATTTTTGGTGCACAGATAATTTTCAAGTATCAGAACGAAGCCACTGCGCATGATCAGAGATCAGTTATTTAGTTCACAAGTACACAACAATTTGAGAACTAAATCCGTTCTATCTCGTTGTGTATCTTACAATGAAAAATAATTTCGTGTAAATAAGAAGTGCGGTAAATACTGAAAATGAAACAAAGCAAAACAAATGAAACAATAGGAAGAAAATTAATTGAAATATGGACGGAAAAAAAAACATGACAGCGGGATCGAGCACGCGACCTTATACATGAGAAACAGAAGCTCCCTCCACTAGACCACAACCATCCGTCATAAAAATTGTCTGTATGAAGTGATGCAATACTCCAGGGCTTACTTGTATAATGAAATTATATATTAACTTTACTTAATTCAATTTAATCAGACGCGTTTTGTATAAGTAGTGGAAATAACATATATATATATATATATATATATATGAGCTGTTTTCTTTAATTTTTTCCCTCTATATATACAAATTTATTTATATAGCTAAGCCTGGTAACATGTATATGCATAATAGAAATTAACCACGTCATTGAATAAAATCTTCCTGACCAGGATTGAACGTGGGCTAGCGTCGGAAGAGAACATCTTACCGACTGCTCCACTATTATTTTGTGACTACTTAAATATGTTCACTACCTCAGGGGTCCTCATCTATGGGATATGTGGATGGTGACCACAAGGTGCCCAAGCTGAGCAAAACATTTCTTCCACTTACTAGTGTTTTGCACTCTTTTAACTTTACTATCTAACCTCTCTTGGTTAACTCTTGTTTTTTTCGACTTCGATGCTATTAGGGCATCCGAGGGCTAGGAAGTCTTTCCTTTCTTCCAGTCTTGCCTTCCTTTGGCCAGCAACCAATCGAAGAGACTATTATTATGCTTTCAAGTCTTATACGAGAATTTCCCGGAAGGATCAAAACGCTGGAGGGAAAATTTTCTATAGGATCGTAACAGGCCTTGACCTAATACTTGGAAGGAAGAAGAAGAAGAAATAATAAGTGAAATAAAAACTACGAATACTGCATGAAGAGACTTACGCCACCCGCTTTGTACTAAAAAGTCAGTACATGTAACAACGTATTGGTGTGAATCGCTCTTCAAAACTAACTTTCCATCATCAAGAGATGTGCCACCAATTTTTTTCAAAGGCTGTATATGTTATGTAGTCCAATCTATATATAAAATAATAATGATAATGATGACGATAATGATAATGACAATAATAATAATAATGATAATGATGATAATAATAATAATAATAATAATAATGATTAAAATTTAAAAAAAATGTTATGATAATATGGATAGAACAAAACAATACGTATGTGGTCTAATATTAGCTATCACTAACAAAACATGGAATAGTATTAAAATAAAGTAATAAAAGCTTCCTGGATGTTTATAAGTACATACAAAATTCTGATATAGTTGTTATTCAGGTAGTATTTTCATTGTGTGGAACTTGAAATATGCCCTTCATAGATACATGAGTGCTCCCCAGCGTGAATTTCTTGGACAAGCAAATTTAGTTACGTTTATATCCCTACAGGTGTCAGTGAGATACCTATGGGGCTCAACTGCACTTATACTAGCGCTTGATTTTTCACTTATATTGTTGTAAACTATAGCTCTTCTTCTGTATTTAATAACATGATTTAATATTTTAAACTTTTTCAAACATGTTTTAAAACATTATTAGACAATTTTGAAGTATTTATTTAAATATGCAAATCACAATATTATGACACTGTTAGACAATATTGCGATGCTAACTGCTATTTTCTCCACAGAGTATATTATTTAGTCTATGATTTTTCTATCGCTGATTTGGGTTATCGCTTGTTGGATCAGCGTTAGGGAGTGATAAGTAAGTGTACACCCATTTTTAATAAACGTTTGGTAATTCTAATATTATTAATATATTTTTTAAACATAGATTTGGGGATTTATTGCAAATTTTGGTCATTTAAACTTAATATGGTCGGATAGTAATCGAGGATGATAATCGATATGTGGTTCGAATGTGGGTTATCGCTGGCTCTATAAACTCTGGCGCATGTGCACAGTTGTTCTATAGGACTTTGAAAATATTTCACGCTAGTTTAAGTGCAGTTTCTCCTACATATGGTCACTACATATCCTCAATGAGATATCTAGTAGATAAATAACATTGTAACTGCCAACCATTGCATGCTGAAACCTAACTTGAAATTTCTCTCAGAGAAGCATTGTGATGTACAAAGGTCGTGTCCAAAAAAAATTAAAATTCAGAGCTATACATCTCATTTGTTCACCGCTGTGGACTCGAGGTAGCGTGCTGCCTTGCTACGCAACGGATCCCCGATGTGGACAGTTTTTCTGGTGAGGTTTTTATCGGGGTTATTCCTCACCTGTAAGACAAATGTCAGGAAAACGTTAGGGCCAAAACGGTCTCCGAAATCTAATGGCCATCATCATCATCCTTCACCGGTGTGGAAAGCAACGGGAAGCTACCACACCTACAATTCCCTAGTAAAGCTGCAATCATAGCATGAAAATGTTATGATTGCAGTGAAAGACCTGCCTTCGGGCAGAATTACTATGGATGGAAATCTCATTAAACTACAGGGATGTACTGTAATAAAAATCCTCACTTTTTGTTTTGGATAATTCTCACAATCTATGTGCCGTCTGCGCATGCACAGCCTCACTCCACTCCTCTCTACTCAAGCAGGGTGTCCACCTGCTTCGCACAGTGGACTGTCATTTCTGGATTCCGGCTTCGATTTCTGTGCCTTACAATTAAAATCGGCAGATACTTTTTTGTACATGGCCTTGGTAGATCACAACTCTTCTCTGAGAGAAATTTCAAGGTAGGTTTCGGCATTCAGTGGTTAACAATTCCCTTGTGAGATACTACTTGGATGGCTACGGTCGGTTAAATGTTGCAGAGGTATTTTTATTTGGATAGCGGTTATTTTACGAGGTTGATCTTCTGGCACAAGATCCATACTAGGGAACTTTGATCCCGTCCTAACATTTTCTGAGGCTTCTCTTTTAGGGTCTGAGCCATAGATTGCGAAGCCTCCTATGGGGTGAATGAAATGATAATTTCGACTTTTTTCTTTGATAATGTAGTTTGTTATTTTAAGTAATTATTTATTGTAAGACGATGCATAAAAATTAAATTTATCTTGAAACACAGTTGATTTAAATTAGCTATACCGACGTGAAGAGTAACTAGACACAACGTATTTTCTGACTTGAGAAGAAAAGTAAGTTTCAAATAATTTGAAGGAGATCCTAACTGCTTCTTTAGTATAAGAGCACTTACACGAGAAGTAAAGTAGACTACAACTCGTCCGAAGGCAGACTCTATCCGAACTGAATTGATGAGAAACTAAACGTGAACTGTGTTAAACGTACTAAATAGTATCGTTATAGTTGAAAATGTGCGTTCATAAATAAAACAAACGTAAGTACAAATTACTTAAGATTGTTTACGATAAGTAGATAAATAACCGCAAACAACCAAATGAATGCACATGTTTAAACATTTTCTCTTTCTCCTTGGGTAAATTAAGTAATAATACTTTTAGTGCATAAATAAACTAAAAACACATTAGTGCATAAATAAACTAAAAACACACTGTGTTAAACGTACGAAATTGTATCGGTATAGTTGAAAATGTGCGTTCATAAATAAAACAAACGTAAGTACAAATTACGTAAGATTGTTTACGATAAGTAGATAAATAACCGCAAACAACCAAATGAATGCACATGTTTAAACATTTTCTCTTTCTCCTTGGATAAATTAAGTAATAATACTTTTAGTGCATAAATAAACTAAAAACACATTAGTGCATAAATAAACTAAAAACACACTGTGTTAAACGTACTAAATAGTATCGGTATAGTTGAAAATGTGCGTTAATAAATAAAACAAACGTAAGTACAAATTACGTAAGATTGTTTACGATAAGTAGATAAATAACCGCAAACAACCAAATGAATTCACATGTTTAAACATTTTCTCTTTCTCCTTGGGTAAATTAAGTAATAATACTTTTAGTGCATAAATAAACTAAAAACACATTAGTGCATAAATAAACTAAAAACACACTGTGTTAAACGTACTAAATAGTATCGGTATAGTTGAAAATGTGCGTTCATAAATAAAACAAACGTAAGTACAAATTACGTAAGATTGTTTACGATAAGTAGATAAATAACCGCAAACAACCAAATGAATGCACATGTTTAAACATTTTCTCTTTCTCCTTGGGTAAATTAAGTAATAATACTTTTTGTGCATAAATAAACTAAAAACACATTAGTGCATAAATAAACTAAAAACACACTCTGTTAAACGTACTAAATAGTATCGGTATAGTTGAAAATGTGCGTTCATAAATAAAACAAACGTAAGTACAAATTACGTAAGATTGTTTACGATAAGTAGATAAATAACCGCAAACAACCAAATGAATGCACATGTTTAAACATTTTCTCTTTCTCCTTGGGTAAATTAAGTAATAATACTTTTAGTGCATAAATAAACTAAAAAACACATTAGTGCATAAATAAACTAAAAACACACTGTGTTAAACGTACTAAATAGTATCGGTATAGTTGAAAATGTGCGTTCATAAATAAAACAAACGTAAGTACAAATTACGTAAGATTGTTTACGATAAGTAGATAAATAACCGCAAACAACCAAATGAATGCACATGTTTAAACGTTTTCTCTTTCTCCTTGGGTAAATTAAGTAATAATACTTTTAGTGCATAAATAAACTAAAAACACATTAGTGCATAAATAAACTAAAAACACACTGTGTTAAACGTACTAAATAGTATCGGTATAGTTGAAAATGTGCGTTCATAAATAAAACAAACGTAAGTACAAATTACGTAAGATTGTTTACGATAAGTAGATAAATAACCGCAAACAACCAACTGAATGCACATGTTTAAACATTTTCTCTTTCTCCTTGGGTAAATTAAGATAATAATACTTTTAGTGCATAAAATAAACTAAAAACACATTAGTGCATAAATAAACTAAAAACACACTCTGTTAAACGTACTAAATAGTATCGGTATAGTTGAAAATGTGCGTTCATAAATAAAACAAACGTAAGTACAAATTACTTAAGATTGTTTACGATAAGTAGATAAATAACCGCAAACAACCAAATGAATGCACATGTTTAAACATTTTCTCTTTCTCCTTGGGTAAATTAAGTAATAATACTTTTAGTGCATAAATAAACTAAAAACACATTAGTGCATAAATAAACTAAAAACACACTGTGTTAAACGTACTAAATAGTATCGGTATAGTTGTGAAAATGTGCGTTCATAAATAAAACAAACGTAAGTACAAATTACGTAAGATTGTTTACGATAAGTAGATGAATAACCGCAAACAACCAAATGAATGCACATGTTTAAACATTTTCTCTTTCTCCTTGGGTAAATTAAGTAATAATACTTTTTGTGCATAAATAAACTAAAAACACATTAGTGCATAAATAAACTAAAAACACACTCTGTTAAACGTACTAAATAGTATCGGTATAGTTGAAAATGTGCGTTCATAAATAAAACAAACGTAAGTACAAATTACGTAAGATTGTTTACGATAAGTAGATAAATAACCGCAAACAACCAAATGAATGCACATGTTTAAACATTTTCTCTTTCTCCTTGGGTAAATTAAGTAATAATACTTTTAGTGCATAAATAAACTAAAAACACATTAGTGCATAAATAAACTAAAAACACACTGTGTTAAACGTACTAAATAGTATCGGTATAGTTGAAAATGTGCGTTCATAAATAAAACAAACGTAAGTACAAATTACGTAAGATTGTTTACGATAAGTAGATAAATAACCGCAAACAACCAAATGAATGCACATGTTTAAAACGTTTTCTCTTTCTCCTTGGGTAAATTAAGTAATAATACTTTTAGTGCATAAATAAACTAAAAACACATTAGTGCATAAATAAACTAAAAACACACTGTGTTAAACGTACTAAATAGTATCGGTATAGTTGAAAATGTGCGTTCATAAATAAAACAAACGTAAGTACAAATTACGTAAGATTGTTTACGATAAGTAGATAAATAACCGCAAACAACCAAATGAATGCACATGTTTAAACATTTTCTCTTTCTCCTTGGGTAAATTAAGTAATAATACTTTTAGTGCATAAATAAACTAAAAACACATTAGTGCATAAATAAACTAAAAACACACTCTGTTAAACGTACTAAATAGTATCGGTATAGTTGAAAATGTGCGTTCATAAATAAAACAAACGTAAGTACAAATTACGTAAGATTGTTTACGATAAGTAGATAAATAACCGCAAACAACCAAATGAATGCACATGTTTAAACATTTTCTCTTTCTCCTTGGGTAAATAAATTAATAATACTTTTAGTGCATAAATAAACTAAAAACACATTAGTGCATAAATAAACTAAAAACACACTGTGTTAAACGTACTAAATAGTATCGGTATAGTTGAAAATGTGCGTTCATAAATAAAACAAACGTAAGTACAAATTACGTAAGATTGTTTACGATAAGTAGATAAATAACCGCAAACAACCAACTGAATGCACATGTTTAAACATTTTCTCTTTCTCCTTGGGTAAATTAAGTAATAATACTTTTAGTGCATAAATAAACTAAAAACACATTAGTGCATAAATAAACTAAAAACACACTCTGTTAAACGTACTAAATAGTATCGGTATAGTTGAAAATGTGCGTTCATAAATAAAACAAACGTAAGTACAAATTACTTAAGATTGTTTACGATAAGTAGATAAATAACCGCAAACAACCAAATGAATGCACATGTTTAAACATTTTCTCTTTCTCCTTGGGTAAATTAAGTAATAATACTTTTAGTGCATAAATAAACTAAAAACACATTAGTGCATAAATAAACTAAAAACACACTGTGTTAAACGTACTAAATAGTATCGGTATAGTTGAAAATGTGCGTTCATAAATAAAACAAACGTAAGTACAAATTACGTAAGATTGTTTACGATAAGTAGATAAATAACCGCAAACAACCAAATGAATGCACATGTTTAAACATTTTCTCTTTCTCCTTGGGTAAATTAATTAATAATACTTTTAGTGCATAAATAAACTAAAAACACATTAGTGCATAAATAAACTAAAAACACACTGTGTTAAACGTACTAAATAGTATCGGTATAGTTGAAAATGTGCGTTCATAAATAAAACAAACGTAAGTACAAATTACGTAAGATTGTTTACGATAAGTAGATGAATAACCGCAAACAACCAAATGAATGCACATGTTTAAACATTTTCTCTTTCTCCTTGGGTAAATTAAGTAATAATACTTTTTGTGCATAAATAAACTAAAAACACATTAGTGCATAAATAAACTAAAAACACACTCTGTTAAACGTACTAAATAGTATCGGTATAGTTGAAAATGTGCGTTCATAAATAAAAACAAACGTAAGTACAAATTACGTAAGATTGTTTACGATAAGTAGATAAATAACCGCAAAACAACCAAATGAATGCACATGTTTAAACATTTTCTCTTTCTCCTTGGGTAAATTAAGTAATAATACTTTTACTGCATAAATAAACTAAAAACACATTAGTGCATAAATAAACTAAAAACACACTGTGTTAAACGTACTAAATAGTATCGGTATAGTTGAAAATGTGCGTTCATAAATAAAACAAACGTAAGTACAAATTACGTAAGATTGTTTACGATAAATAGATAAATAACCGCAAACAACCAAATGAATGCACATGTTTAAACGTTTTCTCTTTCTCCTTGGGTAAATTAAGTAATAATACTTTTAGTGCATAAATAAACTAAAAACACATTAGTGCATAAATAAACTAAAAACACACTGTGTTTAAACGTACTAAATAGTATCGGTATAGTTGAAAATGTGCGTTCATAAATAAAACAAACGTAAGTACAAATTACGTAAGATTGTTTACGATAAGTAGATAAATAACCGCAAACAACCAAATGAATGCACATGTTTAAAACATTTTCTCTTTCTCCTTGGGTAAATTAAGTAATAATACTTTTAGTGCATAAATAAACTAAAAAAACATTAGTGCATAAATAAACTAAAAACACACTGTGTTAAACGTACTAAATAGTATCGGTATAGTTGAAAATGTGCGTTCATAAATAAAACAAACGTAAGTACAAATTACGTAAGATTGTTTACGATAAGTAGATAAATAACCGCAAACAACCAAATGAATGCACATGTTTAAACATTTTCTATTTCTCCTTGGGTAAATTAAGTAATAATACTTTTAGTGCATAAATAAACTAAAAACACATTAGTGCATAAATAAACTAAAAACACACTGTGTTAAACGTACGAAATTGTATCGGTATAGTTGAAAATGTGCGTTCATAAATAAAACAAACGTAAGTACAAATTACGTAAGATTGTTTACGATAAGTAGATAAATAACCGCAAACAACCAAATGAATGCACATGTTTAAACATTTTCTCTTTCTCATTGGATAAATTAAGTAATAATACTTTTAGTGCATAAATAAACTAAAAACACATTAGTGCATAAATAAACTAAAAACACACTGTGTTAAACGTACTAAATAGTATCGGTATAGTTGAAAATGTGCGTTAATAAATAAAACAAACGTAAGTACAAATTACGTAAGATTGTTTACGATAAGTAGATAAATAACCGCAAACAACCAAATGAATGCACATGTTTAAACATTTTCTCTTTCTCCTTGGGTAAATTAAGTAATAATACTTTTTGTGCATAAATAAACTAAAAACACATTAGTGCATAAATAAACTAAAAACACACTCTGTTAAACGTACTAAATAGTATCGGTATAGTTGAAAATGTGCGTTCATAAATAAAACAAACGTAAGTACAAATTACGTAAGATTGTTTACGATAAGTAGATAAATAACCGCAAACAACCAAATGAATGCACATGTTTAAACATTTTCTCTTTCTCCTTGGGTAAATTAAGTAATAATACTTTTAGTGCATAAATAAACTAAAAAACACATTAGTGCATAAATAAACTAAAAACACACTCTGTTAAACGTACTAAATAGTATCGGTTATAGTTGAAAATGTGCGTTCATAAATAAAAAAACAAACGTAAGTACAAATTACTTAAGATTGTTTACGATAAGTAGATAAATAACCGCAAACAACCAAATGAATGCACATGTTTAAACATTTTCTCTTTCTCCTTGGGTAAATTAAGTAATAATACTTTTAGTGCATAAATAAACTAAAAACACATTAGTGCATAAATAAACTAAAAACACACTCTGTTAAACGTACTAAATAGTATCGGTATAGTTGAAAAATGTGCGTTCATAAATAAAACAAACGTAAGTACAAATTACGTAAGATTGTTTACGATAAGTAGATAAATAACCGCAAACAACCAAATGAATGCACATGTTTTAAACATTTTCTCTTTCTCCTTGGGTAAATTAAGTAATAATACTTTTAGTGCATAAATAAACTAAAAACACATTAGTGCATAAATAAACTAAAAACACACTGTGTTAAACGTACTAAATAGTATCGGTATAGTTGAAAATGTGCGTTCATAAATAAAACAAACGTAAGTACAAATTACGTAAGATTGTTTACGATAAGTAGATAAATAACCGCAAACAACCAAATGAATGCACATGTTTAAACATTTTCTCTTTCTCCTTGGGTAAATTAAGTAATAATACTTTTAGTGCATAAATAAACTAAAAACACATTAGTGCATAAATAAACTAAAAACACACTGTGTTTAAACGTACTAAATAGTATCGGTATAGTTGAAAATGTGCGTTCATAAATAAAACAAACGTAAGTACAAATTACGTAAGATTGTTTACGATAAGTAGATGAATAACCGCAAACAACCAAATGAATGCACATGTTTAAACATTTTCTCTTTCTCCTTGGGTAAATTAAGTAATAATACTTTTTGTGCATAAATAAACTAAAAACACATTAGTGCATAAATAAACTAAAAACACACTCTGTTAAACGTACTAAATAGTATCGGTATAGTTGAAAATGTGCGTTCATAAATAAAAACAAACGTAAGTACAAATTACGTAAGATTGTTTACGATAAGTAGATAAATAACCGCAAACAACCAAATGAATGCACATGTTTAAACATTTTCTCTTTCTCCTTGGGTAAATTAAGTAATAATACTTTTAGTGCATAAATAAACTAAAAACACATTAGTGCATAAATAAACTAAAAACACACTGTGTTAAACGTACTAAATAGTATCGGTATAGTTGAAAATGTGCGTTCATAAATAAAACAAACGTAAGTACAAATTACGTAAGATTGTTTACGATAAGTAGATAAATAACCGCAAACAACCAAATGAATGCACATGTTTAAACATTTTCTCTTTCTCCTTGGGTAAATTAAGTAATAATACTTTTAGTGCATAAATAAACCTAAAACACATTAGTGCATAAATAAACTAAAAACACACTGTGTTAAACGTACTAAATAGTATCGGTATAGTTGAAAATGTGCGTTCATAAATAAAAACAAACGTAAGTACAAATTACGTAAGATTGTTTACGATAAGTAGATAAATAACCGCAAACAACCAAATGAATGCACATGTTTAAACATTTTCTCTTTCTCCTTGGGTAAATTAAGTAATAATACTTTTAGTGCATAAATAAACTAAAAACACATTAGTGCATAAATTAAACTAAAAACACACTGTGTTAAACGTACTAAATAGTATCGGTATAGTTGGAAAATGTGCGTTCATAAATAAAAACAAACATAAGTACAAATACGTAAGATTGTTTACGATAAGTAGATAAATAACCGCAAAACAACCAAATGAATGCACCTGTTTAAACATTTTCTCTTTCTCCTTGGGTAAATTAAGTAATATACTTTTAGTGCATAAATAAACTAAAAACACATTAGTGCATAAATAAACTAAAAACACACTGTGTTAAACGTACTAAATAGTATCGGTATAGTTGAAAATATGCGTTCATAAATAAAACAAACGTAAGTACAAATTACGTAAGATTGTTTACGATAAGTAGATAAATAACCGCAAACAACCAAATGAATGCACATGTTTAAACATTTTCTCTTTCTCCTTGGGTAAATTAAGTAATAATACTTTTAGTGCATAAATAAACTAAAAACACATTAGTGCATAAATAAACTAAAAACACACTCTGTTAAACGTACTAAATAGTATCGGTAGAGTTGAAAATATGCGTTCATAAATAAAACAAACGTAAGTACAAATTACGTAAGATTGTTTACGATAAGTAGATAAATAACCGCAAACAACCAAATGAATGCACATGTTTAAACATTTTCTCTTTCTCCTTGGGTAAATTAAGTAATAATACTTTTAGTGCATAAATAAACTAAAAACACATTAGTGCATAAATAAACTAAAAACACATGTGTTAAACGTACTAAATAGTATCGGTATAGTTGCAATGTGCGTTCATAAATAAAACAAACGTAAGTACAAATTACGTAAGATTGTTTACGCTAAGTAGATAAATAACCGCAAACAACCAAATGAATGCCATGTTTAAACATTTTCTCTTTCTTCCTTGGGTAAATTAATTAATAATACTTTTAGTGCATAAATAAACTAAAAAACACATTAGTGCATAAATAAACTAAAAACACACTGTGTTAAACGTACTAAATAGTATCGGTATAGTTGAAAATGTGCGTTCATAAATAAAACAAACGTAAGTACAAATTACGTAAGATTGTTTACGATAAGTAGATAAATAACCGCAAACAACCAAATGAATGCACATGTTTAAACATTTTCTCTTTCTCCTTGTGTAAATTAAGTAATAATACTTTTAGTGCATATAAAAACTAAAAACACATAGTGCATAAATAAACTAACAACACACTGTGTTAACGTACCAAATAGTATCGGTATAGTTGAAATGTGCGTTCATTAAATAAAAACAAAACGTAAGTACAAATTACGTAAGATGTTTACGATAAGTAGATAAATAACCGACAAACAACCAATATGAATGCACATGTTTAAACATTTTCTCTTTCTCTTGGGTAAATTAAGTAATAATACTTTTAGTGCATAAATAAACTAAAAACACATTAGTGCATAATAAACTAAAAAACACACTCTGTTAAACGTACTAAATAGTATCGGTATAGTTGAAAATGTGCGTTCATAAAATAAAACAAACGTAAGTACAAATTACGTAAGATTGTTTACGATAAGTAGATAAATAACCGCAAACAACCAAATGAATGCACATGTTTAAACATTTTCTCTTTCTCCTTGGTAATTAAGTAATAATACTTTTAGTGCATAAATAAACTAAAAACACATTAGTGCATAAATAACTAAAAACACACTGTGTTAAACGTACTAAATAGTATCGGTATAGTTGAAAATGTGCGTTCATACATAAAACAAACGTAAGTACAAATTACGTAAGATTGTTTACGATAAGTAGATAAATAACCGCAAACAACCAAATGAATGCGCACATGTTTAAACATTTTCTCTTTCTCCTTGGGTAAATTAAGTAATAATACTTTTAGTGCATAATAAACTAAAAACACATTAGTGCATAAATAAACTAAAAACACACTCTGTTAAACGTACTAAATAGTATCGGTATTAGTTGAAAATGTGCGTTCATAAATAAACAAACGTAAGTACAAATTACGTAAGATTGTTTACGATAAGTAGATAAATAACGCAAACAACCAAATGAATGCACATGTTTAAACATTTTCTCTTTCTCCTTGGTAAATTAAGTAATAATACTTTTAGTGCATAAATAAAACTAAAAACACAATTAGTGCTAAATAAACTAAAAACACACTCTTTTAAGAGCGTTTACTAAATAGTATCGGTAGAGTTGAAAATGTGCGTTCATAAATAAAACAAACGTAAGTACAAATTACGTAAGAATTGTTTACGATAAGTAGATAAATACCCGCAAACAACCAAATGAATGCACATGTTTTAAACATTTTTCTCTTTCTCCTTGGGTAAATTAAGTAATAATACTTTTAGTGCATAAATAAACTAAAAACACATTAGTGCATAAATAAACTAAAAACACACTGTGTTAAACGTACTAAATAGTATCGGTATAGTTGAAAATGTGCGTTCATAAATAAAACAAACGTAAGTACAAATTACGTAAGATTGTTTACGATAAGTAGATAAATAACCGCAAACAACCAAATGAATGCACATGTTTAAAACATTTTCTCTTTCTCCTTGGGGTAAATTAAGTAATAATACTTTTAGTGCATAAATAAACTAAAAACACATTAGTGCATAAATAAACTAAAAACACACTCTGTTTAAACGTACTAAATAGTATCGGTATAGTTGAAAATGTGCGTTCATAAATAAAACCAACGCTAAGTACAAATTACGTAAGATTGTTTACGATTAAGTAGATAAATAACCGCAAATAACCAAATGAATGCACATGTTTAAACATTTTCTCTTTCTCCTTGGGTAAATTAAGGTAATATACTTTTAGTGCATAAATAACTAAAAAACACATTAGTGCATAAATAAACTAAAAACACACTGTGTTTAAACGTACTAAATAGTATCGGTATAGTTTGAAAATGTGCGTTCATAAATAAAACAAACGCTAAAGTACAAATTACCGTAAGATTGTTTACGATAAGTAGATAAATAAACCGCAAACAACAAATGAAGCACATGTTTTAAAAATTTTCTCTTTCTCCTTGGGTAAATTAAGTAATAATACTGTAGTGCATAAAAAACAAAAAAAAACAATTAGGGCATAAAATAAACTAAAAACACACTGTG